>JAODAL010013371.1:0-91579 GCA_025379985.1 Phyllomedusa bahiana | reverse complement strand
TTGGGTTTTTTAAATGAACTAAATAAAACCACCCTTTAACTTTAGAATGTTTCAGCCCAAAAATGTTAAATGTTTCGGTACTTTTTGACAACTTGCTGAACTTAACCAGAGTTTAAATGGCAAAATTCTAACAGAGTTTGATCCTTGAATTCCCCAATAAGTTTAGGGTTCAATTCGAAATGGTTTTAGAAAACCCCCTCCTCATCATGCTTTTTCACATTTTAACATCATGAGACCAAGAAACACCTTAAATTGATCAACAGTTCTCCATTGTAAGTTAAAAGCAAGAGTCTCAGACAACAGGTCATGTCACAGACGTATAGCGGGTTGTATCAGGATACAGAAAACGGGAAGGTCACAAAAAGGGGTCAAAAAAGTTGTGTGGCTTTCCTTTCATCCAGTTTGCAGGTCATTGTTTACAATAAAGTTGTCGCAGTGTGTAACATGCCAAAGAAGTCCCTTCTTTGTTTTTTCTGTGACTCTTCCGTCTCTTGTTTTGTACAACTGGGTCACATTTTTGGACACATTCCTCAGGCCATTTGTTTGACGCACTTGCTTGAACCTACAAGTTCGTATCTTTGTTGCAAATTTTAATTAAGTTTGTGGTTAAATTTCCAGAAGCATCTGCTTGAAGCCCCCAAAAATGGCTGGTACTGTTGATCAATTGAAAGGAGTTGTCTTGGTTCTTTTGGTAAAAAATGTGAACAGCATGAGAGGGTGGACTTTTAAATCCCTTTTTGACATTAAGCTCCTTTTTAAAGGTTCAGTAATTGTGCAAAAAGTACTGAGAATTGAAAGTTGGACATGTATTTTTAAAGTTAAGAGATTTCTCATTTTTTTCATTTAAAATTTTGTTAAAGAAATGTTATTTTCTCAAAAAATTTCAACCAAGACCCAATATCCCTAAATTTTTGGGGAGTATGTGGTGTCCCCTTGTTTTTGTGGGTTATAAATATTTCCAAACAGTAAATATGAAAAAATATTATAGGGAGGTTTGGGGTTTAAAGAAAGGAAAACTAGAAACCCTTGGGGGATACAAAAAAGCCCTGACTTTTATAAAAATGCCATATTCTAGCAACATACTGATTCATAATTTCAAAAAGCTTTTTAAATGTTTTGTCCTAAAATAATTAATTAAATGTCTTTCTTCCCATGGGGGGCTTAGAGCAAAAAGTGAACAATTTTTTTTATTTTAAATTTTATTTTACTATTATTTATATAATTTTTATTCTTTCCCTGGTGTAAAAAAACATTTGCTGCTGCAGAACCTTTTTTGAAAAGTTGTGGTTCAGTTACTCTGTCTTCTTCAAAACAATGCTAAAACAGTTGTGGTATCCCAGTGTTTTTCCCAATACAATGGTACCCCCCTGTGCCTCCCCATTTTTATTAATCTACAATATATTTTCCCATATGGGGGCCACCATATTTTAACCTTACACAGATGCGCCACGTATTCCGAAAATGTGACCCTTTTTGATTAGGAATCATTCACTAGTAAAAGTGATTAGAAAACACCTAGAAAAAGTCTAGACATTTAAAGAGGTTTTTTTTCAGGCTGTTTTACAAGTTTTTGTACACAGCCGCTTAGGCTTCCACTTTCTTTTAGGCTGCGGGGGTTCTCAGTAGTCATTGGTTTTCAGCTTGTTGTTCTAATTTAGCTTGTTAAAGGAAAATTTTGCAAGTTAACATTTGTCATAAAAAATAAAAGCTCCTGTGAGTGAAAAGGAAAAAGGGGCGTGACTCACCATCCCGGCCGGGGCCCCCAAGCGGTTTTGAGCAGAAAAAAGGGGTTTATAACCTAGGAAACCACGTGTACACAAGCAGGAGATAAAAAAATGCTCTACTTGTGAAAGAAAACAAACTCGAAAAGCTTTGCATTTTGGTAATAGTCTTTATTTACCTTTGCCCACATGTTCAAAGCTAATCAATGTGGTGAGAAAACCTTTTTAATTTAAAGGAATTTTTTAAGAAATACCGTATATTAATGTCATAGTCAGTAGCTGACCTTACAGCCCCCTTTTAAAAGGAGTAAAGCCTTTGGAGCCCAAAGGGGGACATCCCATTAGGGCACACCTTTTTTTTTTGGGTATTTTTTGGCAAAAAAACGTGACACCTTAAACCTCTATATAAATGAACTGTCGACACCAAAACTAGTTGATTTTTACACCCGGCTAACACTTTTGAATGTGCCTAAAGTAGGGCATCAATATGTAGCAGTATAGCTATGCGCCTAAATTATGCAATGTGTTTTAGATTAGGGGCCCTCAATTTTTAACTAAGGGATACACACGCCCGATTTTTTTGCAGGTTCATTCATTCAAGCGATTAACTCATTTAATGCGCCTTAAACACTAGCGTGACAGCACCTCTTTTTTACTTCGCCCCCAAAAGTCTTTTAAAAACCTTTTATTTTTTGTACAAGCATTGATGGCAGCCCCCAAAAAGGATGTGAAAGGAAAAGCGGGGCTTTTGGGATAATTTTTTTTTTTTTAAAACCCCTTTTCCAGTTCCTGCCGGCAATGTACCCAATTTCCTGACCGGAAACCTTTTTATAGCAACACTGTTTGAATGCTATAACCTTTTTGTGTTTTGGTTTTTTTGTTATTTTTCCCTTTTTTTCCGTGATATATTTTTTTGTCGTTTTTTTACATTAGTCAGCAAATACTTCAGCCAATTGGGCCTCAGTTTAAAAAATGGGACCCCAAAAGTATGGTGTTTAGGTCTAAAAACTCACTTTTTTTCCCATGGTTATATGGGAAAAAAAAGAGAGTTTTTGTCCCCCCCAAAAAGTTTCATACATGTGGCCCCCTGATTTTAGAACTGGGGAAAAAAACTTTTCAGGTGTGTTTTAATAATTTTTGGTGGTTGTAAAAGGGTTCCCTCTGTTTCCCTGTCTTGTAGTATGATAGATTTTAATTAAATCATTCAATTAGGTCGCTTTTTAACTGGAAATTGATTTTAAAAATTATCAAAAAAGCAGGAGATTTAGGAAGTTGCTGGGATTTATTTTTTACGTTTGACAGTTCTTTAAGCAATGATATAAACAATTGTAATCATTAAGGATCTGTTTACTTTTACATTATGGTTTCCATTCTAATCAGTCCATTACAACACACACCCAGTTGCCTTACAATAAGGTTTGTTGGGTTCAGCCAGGGGATCAATTGTTTTGGCAAAAAAAAATCTCACTTTAAATATGACAGAACAGAACAAAGTCTCCAACACAGATGTGACCACAGACTAGTAAAAAGAGTAGAAAATACATACAGTTATGAAGAAAATGGTATGCTTTAATATTTAAACACCAGTTCCTCTTCATGCAATGAAACAAACTGCATTACATTCAGGTATATGTGATGATCAAGTACATGTAAATTAGATCAGTGCTCAGACAATCTATACTGCCTTTACTGCCTTAAGTCTACATTCTAGGATTAGTTTTCTTCTGAAAGATCTATCCTTATCTGCAAGCATGTATACTTTTTCACAGTTGGAATGTAAGCTGCAATACTAATGTGTTAATATATATGTTTTAATAGTTGTTCCTTTATATTATTATATTTATTTATTGTACAATACACTGTATCTTTTGGCTTTCATTATACTGCTTGTTCTGATAACACGTAACAAAACTGAGTGTAGCAGAACACGATAAAACTGAGATCTGTCTTTCCCTTCTGTGATCACAAAGTTCTCATTCAGGAAGGATATGATGTATTTATACAGGTTTCAGAGCTTACTCGCTAAAAACAAAAGCTCCATAAATAATAGGGAGGAACTGACACATAGCAGTACCACAAAACGTGCCTCTGTTATGCCTTTCCCAAAACATTTTTTCCCAGCAGTGTGTAGTGAAGAGAGATTCTTCTATACACATATGCTTCAGTACATATATCTATATATGTATACATATATAGATATAGATTTATATATTTATTTGTCTATCTATATAAATGTCTATCTGTCTATTTAATTTATATATATTATATATTATATAATATAATATATTTTTAAAATTTATTATAAATAAAAAATGAGAAGATTTATTTTTTACCTCATTTGTACTTCTTTCCCTATGGATTATAGGAATAACTGACTTCAAAGTCTTTTTTTACAAGGCATAAAACAAAACTTGCTCGGCTGAGTTCTAACTAAACACAATAATAGACCTAGCTATACCAGGGACACCCTGAGTAACCCTAGGCGTCCCTGGTAATATGTTTAATTATATTGTGGCTTTAGCATTACACCAGCAGCACACACAGGCCTGTAGGCCCAGCCTTTATGGGGCCTGAACCCAGCCTCACCTGATAATGCCCTTCCAACCAATGTCAGACATTTCTAGTCTTGTGACATGTCTCCTTGTCCTGCTGGAAGATCCCATCTGTCCCAAAGAAGGCAATCAGCATGTATAGGTGTATGTGATCTGCAAAGATGGATTCATACCCAAATAGATCGAGAGAGCCTTCTAAATGGATGAGAGCGGCCAGAGAATGCCACTAAAACATTCCTCAGACCATAAAACAGGCTTCTATTGTTCCAGCAATGGTTGCAGGTTATTTGTTTTCTGATGTTTCTCGCCTGACACGCCAACATCCATCTGTTCAATGAATTAGAAAGTGTGCCAAATCAGAGAAAGCAACCAATTCCAATACTCCAGTGAAACTTAGTTTTTTCTGCCAATACAACTTCGTTGGCAGAAGTGCAATTTTAGACACACATCTGTATACTCACCAAACCAGCTCACGACATGTTACTACATTTCTGAGCTATGCACTGCCGATGTCGAAAGTAAGAAGTGGTCATAATAATGTGACTAAACTGTGTAGTTGGCAATGTTTAACCCCCTAAATAGTGAAAATGTTGCCAACTATTTTGTATACTAGCCTTGCAGCACTGGGATCCACGGTTTGCTTCTGACCAAGGACATTTGCATGGAGTTTATATGTTCCCCTGTTTGTAGAGGATTATTTCGGTTAACCTGATTTCTTCCCACAAAACATTAGGGATATATGGCTTTTGGCTGAAATTTCAGGATAAACATAACATTTCTTGAACATTTTTTTTTAAATGCACTAAACGAGATCATCTCTAAACTTTAGAATGCACATGTTGAACTGTTCAATGTTTCTGTACTTCTTGCACAATTTGCTGACCTGTAATATGGAGCTTAATGACAAAATTCACAACAGGTGTTTGAGGCCTGAATTGTCCAATGAGTTTAAAGGGGTTTTGCCAAAAAGTCAGTTCCTTACCTGTTATCTGATCAGGAGATGAAATTAACTCAGCATGCTGAGTCACAGGAGAGAGGGAGGGGGTCTGAGCAGAGACAAGCAGTGCCAGGGAGTGTCTACAATGTTTACACAAATAATTACATTAGAACCAGTGTATTCTCTATACAAAAGACAGGATATGTCAGGAAGTGACAGGAAGTGACAGAAAAGACAGGAAGTGCAGACAGCGCAAGCACGCCCAGATCAGCTCCTGGTCGTGTCTAATGTAAACTGTCAGGTAACTAAGGGCATGCAAAGAAAGCTGCAGCTGAGGCTTTACTTTTTGTAATCACAAATATTGAGAAAAGGGATTAAATACCCATTTTGGAGGATCCCACGTCAACATTATATCGTGGCAAAACCCCTTTAAGGGATCAATTTGAATTGGGATTTTTTGACATCATAAGACCAAGACAAAACTTTACAATTGGTCAACAGTACCTCACAATTGTGAGGCTTCAAGTAGGATACTCTCAGACAGAAGTGGCCATTGAGCTTAGAGTGTCACAGACTGTCATCAGCAGGTTGTAAGAGAGAGAGAGAAACTTGAAGAGTCACAGAAAGGCAAAGAAGTGGACATCCTTTGGCTACATCACTGGCTACACTGTTGACTGCTTCAATGTAATCAATGCCTTGCGAAACTGGATGACGAATGCCACAAAACTCCCGGCACGTTTAAAGGAGGCAAGAGGCAACCAAGTGTCATGTCAGACCATTCATAATGGTTTACATCAGTGTGGTCTGCATGCTAGATGACCGGCAAAGGTACCTGACCTGGCTGATGAATAGCTCTCTTCTTGACGTCTCCAGCATCAATGTCTGCAATCATTTCTGCTCAGAGTGAATCAACTTTCATCACTGAACAGCACTGAGGATCACTGGTCCCTTGTTCAGCGTAGATGCTTACTGGCCCATGCCAGATGATGATGCCTGTGTCTGGTAGTGTGGTCAGGTTTTCTAGCACACAGATCACACTGATGTGAACGGTTCTGAAATTCATCCTGAAATTTCAACCAAAAGCCAAATATCCCTAACAATATATTCACCATAAATATATACATATATATTATATATATATATATATATATATATATATATATTTATATATATATATATATATATTATATATATATATATATATGTATATATGTATATATTTATGGTGAATATATTGGTATATGAGGATGGGAAATCTCTTGATCTGGTTTTCTGTAGTCTTTCCTCAATTTCTAACTTTACTAATTCTCCTTATGCACTCTCTGATCACAATCTTATCTCCTTCACTATTACTAATTCTCTCATTGTTGCTCTTATTCTTTCTCGTCTTGACTATTGTAACGCCTTGCTTATCGGTCTCCCTCTCTGTAAACTTCCCTCTCCAATCTGTCCTGAATGCAGCAGCCAGGCTCCTCTTTCTTCCAGCCACTATACTGATGCCTCTACCCTGTGTCAGTCACTGCACTGGTTGCCCATTCAGTACAGGATACAACATAAACTCACTCTCACCCATAAAGCTCTCCCCAGCGCTGCACCCCTTACATCTTACATCTCCTCCCTCATCTCTGTCTACCACCCTACCAGCTCTCTCCACTCTGCTGATGATATCAGATTACATTCCTCAATCATCCGAACCTCCCATGCTAGTCTCCAAGATTTCATATGTGCGGCACCAGTTCCCTGGAATATGCTACCGCGGGCGATCAGGCACACGCACAACCATCATTGTTTTAAGCGGGCCCTGAGAATACATCTGCTCAGTCTGGCCTACCAGAATCCCTAATGGCTAACTACCCCCCACTCTCTATAAGCACACATTTCTGTCACTCCCTACAATTTTCCACTTATCTGTATATAGATGTACTGTCTGAGTGGCAGGTCCATCCAAATTCTGTATAAACCACCCCATATTTATAACACATGGCTGGACCATTGTAAACCTAGCACTTCTTACCCTTTGTCTCACCCGTACACCCTAATAGATTGTAAGCTCTTGCGAGCAGGGCCCTGACACCTTGTGTCTCATCTGTAAGTAGCTCTTCATTGTGCAATGTATGAATTTTTGTCTGTACCTACACCCTCCAAATTGTAAAGTGCTGCAGAATATGTTGGCGCTATATATATAAAGGTTGTTATTATTATTATATACATTGTCAGTAGACTTCCACAGTAAAATATAAAATACTTTGGTATATAGGTTTGGATAATTTCAAGCTCTGCTTAGCAACCAGCATAAATGGCTGACAAATGCTGAAACAAGAAAACCCTTTTAAACTTGTTTGGGTCAAGCACTTTGTACACATGGTAAATCCAAAAGAAAAAGTTCTCCAGCTCTCCCATCTTCATATTAGTATAACCACTTTATTTCATAGAAAGATTAAAAATCCATAATAGCACAAAACAATCGCTTACGCGTTTCGGGTAACTTAACCCTTATTCATAGCATGATCTATTGTACAAAGACACAAACTATATATCCCTTTTCCGGAAATGACGAATACCCCCCTAAGTCATGATCACATGATGCACACAATACATAATGGACAAATAAAAACCCACATTAAAAGTACTGCAATTATGAATATCTAATAGTAATACAAAAAATCATTTCCATAATTTAAACCATACGGTACCCTGGTGTTTAATTTAAAAATCCAAAATGCCTCTCGATTTAGAAGTAGTTGTTTCAAGTTCCCCCCTTGGGGACCGAGCTTTACCTTCTCTATGCCAAAAAATTGAAAATCAGATAAATCACCTTTGTGAATGGTTGAAAAGTGCTTAGATGCCCCCGAGATGCTTACATGTCCCGTATTTAATATATGAGAGATATGTTCATAAATTCTGCGTTTTATTTTTCTGATGGTATGACCCACATACATTAAATCACATTCTCGGCATCTGATCGCATATACTACTGCTTCTGAATTACAATTGATAAAACCATCTATTCGGTATATACAATCTCCCTGTCGAGCCGAAAAATGTGTGACATGTTCTGTGTATTGACACATGTTGCATCGCAACCCCCTGCACTGAAAGTTACCTTTAACTGATAGCCAAGAGGTGTCCAGTGTAACATCATTAAAGAGAATAGCTGACAACATAATCGCTAAAGATTTGCCACGTCTGGGCCCCATATCTTACCCCTCCTTCTAAAATCTTCGCTGTTATACTATCCTGGCACAGAACAGGTAGATTTTTCCGTATAAGTTTCACAATTTGCTTGTACTGGTTACTATATGCCATGGCAAATGTCAAATTAGTCGGCATTCCATTCTGGTTTTTTTGGGATTGATTATAAATCAAATCCTTCCTATTTCTCTTTGCCACTAGGTGCTGAGCCATTTGGGGTAACCTCTTTTTTTTTTTTTTTTTTTTTAATCGATTTTGAATGATATTATTTTGTATATTCAATTCCTTGTTGTCCGAACACAGCCTTCTGGCTCTGATGAACTCCCCAACAGGTATAGCTTTTAAAGTGTGGTCTGGATGATTACTTCTGGCGTGCAAAACTGTATTGCCAGCAACACTCTTTCTATACAAAGAAGTACATACAATGTTGCCCTTAACATACAGATGAACGTCCAATAAATAGATATTACATTTGCTTTTAGTAGAAGTAAATTTCAAATTTAACTCATTGATGTTCAAATACATGACAAATTTGTCAGCATCCAAATCACTGCCCTCCCACACCCCCAAAACATCTTGTTTAAATCTACCAAAATATTTTATATTTCCAAAAAAGGGTTATTTGTTGAAAAAATATATTTCTCCTCCCACCAGGCCATATACAGATTGGCCAGGGAGGAGGAGAATTTGGCTCCCATAGGAGCACCCTGTACCTGTAAATAATAAACCCCATTGAAAATAAAATAATTGTGTTTAGGTAAATAATCAACGATCTGTAAAACAAATTCAATAAATTCTTCTGAATACAAAAACGTCACTATATAGGTGGGGCGCCAGAGCAGTTAGTGCCAAAATCATGCGGGATAGAGGAATACAAAGAGCAAACATCGCATGTCATCCATAGAAAATTTTCTTTCCACCCAAAATCACTGAATGTCCTCAAAACTTGTGTACTGTCTTTTATGTAACTCGGGGTACACACAACCAAAGGTTGTAGTATGCTATCTACCCAGGCACAAGCTCTCTCATTTAAGGATCCAATGCCCGCTATAATGGGCCTTAAGGGGGGCAAGGTGGCAGACTTATGTACTTTCGGGAGTCCATGGAAGATAGGTGTCATTGGATTTTCCACCATTAAATACTTAAGTTGTCTATCATCAATGACCTTCCTTAAGTATATCAGATAGAATGATACTATACTCTTGTGTGGGATCACTTTTAAGCCTCATATATGTGGACTTATCCTCTAAAATTTCTAAAGCGGCCTGTTTGTATGCCTCACTGTCCATAACTACCACCTTGCCCCCCTTGTCCGCCATCTTAATTACAATGTTTTTTTCCTTCATCAACTGTTTTAGAGCAGATCCCTGTTTTTTGGATAAATTTGACACAAAATCCTCATTTAAACACTCAGCATGTAGATCCTTTAGCTCCCTTTCCATTAAAAACTGGAAGCTATCGAAGGCTTCCGTATGTGTCCTGATGGGGTAAAATGAAGGGTTCGGAATAGTAAACGATGCTTCCCCAATCGTGTATTCCCTAGTAGATCTACTATTAACCTCCAAAGATCTAAGGTCTAATAAAGCACTTTGTTCCTCAAAAGGTAGCCCAATATATTCATTGTCCCTTTCACTATTCATTTCTTTATCTAAAATACTACTTCCGACATTTTGACAATCATAAAAATGTTTTTGTACAGTTAATGCACGTATGAATTTATTAATGTCTACAATAGTATTAAACAAATTAAAGTTGCTAGACGGAACAAAACTTAAACCTAAGCTAAGCACAGAAAGCTGATCACGAGTTAGATTAATAGATGAAAGATTCAATACATTGTCTAAACACTGTTCAGATTCAACAGCTAACGCGCCCGTCTCTTCTGAGCCGTTCCTCTGCCTCCACTTCTTGTGTTTTTTACCGGCTCTCCTTGTTCTCCCGGCCCCTTTTTTGGCAAGTTTTTTGAGCGTGTATTACTAATACCAGGTGGTTCCAAAACATCTCTCTCATTAGAATCTTCTGAGTGGTCGGTGTTGTAATCCCCATCCGATAGTCCCATGATGGTTCTCTCAAGAGAGTCAAAACTAACCTGCCGTTTCAGATTTCTATTATAATTATTTTTTAATATCAATCTCCGTGGGTTCTGTCTGAAAGAATCTTGTTCTCTTCTTGAATATACCCTATTTGTTTGATAGTCCATCAAATCTCGTTGGAACTTAGATTTTTTTATTTTGGTAATATTCTCCTCCAACCGTTTCAGATTATTCTCCATTCTGATCATACCTTCTTTGTAAGCATTGGTGGTTTCATATTTCGAAAGTTCACACTCAGTTTGTTTTATTTCTTACTTTATTTTGGTTAGCTTTTCATCCTCAAATTGTATAATTAACTGGATTAGTTCCAAAGAGCTACTAGAAAAAAAGGAAATAAGGGCCACTCTCACCTGGTGCCTAAATGAACTGCTCATCCTGGCACATGTAAAGAGCAGTACAGTACATGTAGTACCACACTGTACTATAGAGAGGCACTACTAGACCACCAATCACTGCATGCACTTCACTAATACAGATGTTAAACAAGTAAAATATTCAGGATAATTGGTTGAATTTTCCATTCAGTCATGTGTCACAGATCACCAGTGTCTGGGATGTTGTATGGTGAGTGAGGTCTCAAGATACAATGTCCCAGGAAAGAACCGTTTTACGCTGAAAATATTGTATCCTGAGGTCATTGTAACTTGAGGGACTACTGTAGCTATATGAATAAATATAAGAAAATTTGCACACTTCTTTCAGCTTTTCACCTACACACACAAATACCTCACTTACATATCCCAACTACAGTTATGAGTACTAGCCAATAATTTGCTCATGCCAGTGGCTTTACTCACTTCTTCAATTAAGACTATTTATTCATAGAGAAGGTATATTCTGCATTATTAGGGCTCATGCACACAGCATGTTAGAATGATGAAAAGAGGCAACTGCTGTTCTGTACAAGAACCCCATGTTTTCAGGGAGTCCCCTCTTTATACATTCTGCTACATGCATGCCATTTAATAATACTAAGTTACTGTTATTATGCTAAACAGAGAATGCTGCAGAGTGTTGTCATACTGTTGTACTTACCGTATTTTTCGGACTATAAGACGCACTTTTTTCCGCCGTATATTCCAAATATATCTCAGGCCAGCAGAAGACTGCAGTCCCGTGATGCTGTGGGAAGCCAGCGGCACGGTTTAAAGGGTTAGACCCCACCGCCGGCTTTCCACAGCATCACAGAACTCCAGTCTCCTACCAGCCCAAGATCTTCCAATGCGGGCGGCAAGAGCTTGCTGGCCGCTGGATGCAGGGACTGGCCGCTCGGTGCGGCGGACAGCCGATGAATGTGTGTGTATAGGCCGCTCATTGCGGCGGACAGCTGCTGGGTGATGTGGATTTCGCTCTGTGCGGGCGGCGTCTGGTCTGTGTGGGCGGGCGGCCGCTCCGTGCAGGCTGCGGGCGCTGCTAGCAGCAGGGATGGTCGGCTCCATCCCTGCTTTTAACAACTCCACCGCCACGTGCTAAATGAGGAGCGGTGTCCAATCAACCCCCTGCAATTACATTGGTTGCCATGGCAGCAGGAAGCCTCATGCAGACTTCTGCAGCTGCCATGTATGTGCACCTATGTGCCATAGGCAGGATGTAATAGGTAATGAATGTAAAATCCTATGTACCACAGTACAATGGTACTGCTGTATATAGGACAAGAAAGTGTGCCCCCTAGTGGTCAAGTGCCCTAAGGGGACTGAGTATTAAAGTAAAAAAAATAAAAAAGTTTAAAGTTTAAATCACCCCCCTTTGTCATATTACAAATAATAAAATAAAAAGTCACACACATTTGGTATCGCCACATCCATAAATGTCCAATCTATTAAAATATAACATAATTTATTCCATGCACTGAACACCGTAGAAGAAAAATATTCCATATGCCAAAATTGTGGGGTTTTGGGCATTTAATATCCCCAAAAAATTGGAATAAAAAGTCACCAAAAAGTCATGTTTCCCCCAAAAAACTACATTTCAACCCACACTTTTTGCTTACAATTTTTTTCTTTCTATTTTCCCCCTCTAAAACCTAGGTGCGTCTTATAGTCCAGTGCGTCTTATAGTCCGAAAAATACAGAATTTTCTGGTAACTGTGCAGTTCTGGCAACACTACAACAGAAATGGTCACCCCATGTACCATGAATTTATCAAGTAGGGAGCAGGGTCTGGCATGGAAACTCACTTCTGGACTGTAATTAAGGTGCTTGGTATCAGATAACCATTCTGTGTGGGTTCCAAGGCCTGCACAGTGATAGCTGCACAGTATGAAGAATTGAGATACATAAAAAGCTGGTTCCTGATCAGTGTAACAATATGCCACTGATAGAATAATCAGGGCTTGTCCCCACGGCAGGGTTTTCAGTTGGTTTCACAGACGGATTTGAAAACCGACTGTCAACCTTTTACACTGATTTAAATAGAAAATCTGTGCAGCAGTCCACATTTTCTGCTGGACGGTTCCTGACACCACGGGCATTCCTAAAGACTTAGAACATGTTCTTTCTCCCGCCCGGTTTTCGACAGAAGATGTGTATGTCAGTGGTTGCGGGGGACGGGCGAATCTGCAAACCACGGGCAGAACTGCCCCCCATAACCACGTACAAGATATCAAAATACTGGCAGGATTCTTATAATCAGAATCCAGACGATATTTTAACCTGCCGTGTGGACGCACCTTCAGAGTTGTGGAGCAGCCAACTGGCTGTGCCAGTGGAGTTTGAGGAAGCTGTGACTGCAGAGACGCTTACTATATGACTTCTTGAGCCGTTGTGAGATTAAGTGGTGTAATTTGTTACAGTTAGGCCATGTTCACACGGCTTATTTCGCAACGTATTTGCAGCCGTATTTACGGCCGAAAATCCGTTGCGAAATCAGTTTTACAAACAAGTAACTGGCCGTTTACATTGATTTTAATGGAAATACGTGGTCGTCGTTCAGACGACACTTATTTCCGTTCCGGAATGCGGCCGCAATCCGGCCGCAAAAACAATGTGCATGTCAATTATTTTCCGACGATTTACCAACTAAAAAGAATGGGGATTGGTGAATCAGCCGAATCATTCCAAATACACACTTAGTGGCACTTATTGAAACGTGATTTGCAACTGATTTCGAACGTATTTACGTCCGAAATCCCTACGTGAATCAGTGTCTTAAATCAGCCGTGTGCACATAGCCTTATAGTAAGGAGCAGCCGGAGAGAAAGCTAAGGGTATGTTCACACGGCTTATACGTCGGATGTTTTGGAACCACGTGTAATTCCAAAGACTTGCATTGTCAGCGGCACCATTGACATGTCAATTCTCGGGGACAACACGTAATCCATAGCTCTCTATGAGAGCTATGAATTACTGTAATTGCGCCATGCATTTCGCCACGTATCAAGCACAATATCTGCTAAAATATGCGGGATTTAAGCGTAAACATACCCAATGGCTATGAGACTCCTAGAAGTGAGGCATCTGATGCTCGCACCATCTGTGATATTTGTGGCAGCAGAGACCCGTCAGCACCATCAATGTCGTTAATAGAATTTGTACTGCAGCTCATGTCTAGTGACTGCGATGCAGAGACATCTTTGCCACACACAGCTGTGCCTTGTAAACTGTGCCCCTGTTGCTTATAATTGTAACCACAAAGCGTCAGTGCCTCTCAGGAGTAAAAGCCTGCATGTGTTAGACTGCAAAGATTATGTCCATCAGAGTTATTGCTGTCTCCTCATACCAACATCAGATGGCAGGGGTTGACACAACAGCTCATCCCACTGGACCCCATGTAGAAGCAAGGCCATTTACATTGAGCAAGTAAGGCACCAACAACGTAGATACCTGCAGAGATATTTCCTTAACAAGCAATGCTTCTAGGGGAGAATCTTACAGCAAGTATGCAGTCCGGTGGATGTATCAGAAAGGGAAATATCTCTCCTTGGGGGATGGCACCATGTAGGTGTGTGAGAATTTAAGACTGCCTTTATTCACCTTCAGTAAGCAATAAGCTTATAACAAGACCTTATGTTAAATCGTCTAGTACCCAATTAGGTTTAATTTATCCCATTACACAATTTCACTATGTCAATGAGCCACTCATTGCGTTTCACACAGCCAGCCAGTAAGCTCTGCTCTGCACTGATGAGGGGCAAAACCCTGAAACAGTCATGCCAAGCAATACTGGCTTGGCATGAATCCTTTTCACTTTCCAATACTCAGTGAGTCACAAGTGAATTGAGGATGGCTACATCCAATAGAGGACGCTAGAGCATTCAGTTCTCTTCCCATAATGACTTGTCAGATGGCTGTATTCATACAAATTTTTACAATACAATCTCTTTTTTTCCTGTGTGAAATCTGAGGCCCAATGCACATTTATGGGAGTCCTGTTTTGTCTTCATACAAAACCAACCCAAAATATGAGAAAAAAGCCTTCTCATAAATCTGACACACCAGTCAGTAAATTAGTCAAGTGTTAACCGATTGGCTAAAATAACATCACTTTTAGTGTGTGTATAATAAGTTTGGGAACCACAACCTTTAAAGCTATAATGAGGTTATAAAGATAAAAAATAAAATCAGAGGACAGTCTTCTCATTCCATAGAGCAGAACATCAACAGCTTCTATTTTTAACATAAAAAGAATTTTAGTTTCCATTTTTTTCAATTTCGGTAGACTTTCAGTACACTTGATAAATCTGATAATGACCCGTTAAATAATATGGGGCAGGTTTACAAAAACCGTGTTATAGCTTATGTAAACTTAAATTGGGCTGTCAAATTTATCACCATGACTTATGCTGTGTGATTAAACTGGCGCACGTTAAAACACTTTTGCCTAACTTTATACCAACTATTGGTTGGTTTAGTTGACACCAATAATTGTGCAAAAAATTTTCACACAATGATACATCAAAAGCCAGAGTCGCTTCTAAGCTAAACCATGACTCTTGTTAGATTACGCACAAAGAGCGACATGTATGAACGTTGGCACAGACATGCCAGTTCTAAATCCCTTTAAGGCAGTGTAGAATGCATCAGAATGTATGAACCTGTTCTTCTGCAGGTCATATGTACAGGCGCAGTCTAGTGCCAATACAACAAGTGTGGCTCAGGCACCACCTTTATCCTGGTCTGCCTGTTCTAACTGTTATGCGCCTAGGTTTGGCGTCAAACATTCATAAATGTTTCTAAACTTACAAATGTGATCCAACAAGCCCCAAGAATGCTCCCACATCTTTGGTGTATTACAAAGTGTCGAGGCAGGTGCCGATTGCGCCAAAGTTTGGAGTGCGACTATTTATACATCTATAGAACAGGGCGATGACAGCTTTTTGGCGCAAAGTACACCAGAATACCGGTGCAGTCCCATTCATACATGTCTCCCAAAATGTGAGTAAAAGTGTCTAAAACATGTAATTAATGCGGTACAAAGCATATGTGCCCATTTTTATGGTACAAATTGAGCCTGGATTGTGGTGTAGCTGTATTAGTATGTCTAGGTGTCTAACATGTTTTTAAGACTTAATAAATTTGGTATGTCTTTCACTGTCTTTGCGCCTGAAAGAAGAATCTATGCCACCTAGGACCTGGAGTAGATTCTGGCATAATTTATCCAACTATCTGGTATACATTTTAGTAAATGTGATGGGTTAGGGTATGTTCACACGATGTAACAGTGGGCGATCGGGTATCCTTGGCACTGCGTGGGCAGGCAACCCGCCGGCCCTATTGACATTCATTACTCGGGGCGCGTATTCGCCGCAAGTAATTGGCATGTCACTTATCTCCCCGCGCGTACAACATGATCATATTGTACGAGCGGGGAGTGGAGGCGTAATCTATAGTTCTCTGTAAGAACTATGGATTAACGTATTTTCGGCATCTTGCTCATATTAGAGCGCAAATACGCGGGGAAATGCGTGCCGAAATTACCCCGTGTGAACATACCCTTATACAAGACCAACCCCCTTTTGTCTAAGCTCCATCTACTTTTTTGAAAAGTGGTAAACTCGGCTTAAAAGAGTTCCAAAGTCAAACGTTTTTGAGTATATGAGGCTGTCATTAAAAATTGTGGACTTTTTTAAAACAAAATAATGGCATAAATCACTGTTCAGGCTTTTATGTTTCCCTTTCACTTTAACCTGTATATTTTGAAATACAGATATTTTTTATTAGGGTTTGGGTAAGGGCAATTTAGCCTGCTGAAAATTTTGCTAGCAATAATGGAGAAAATCATAAAACTAATCAACATCCTTTTCAAAACAGCAAAAGGTAGCGTATTTATTTATTAATTGGATACATTACCTTTTTTCGGTCTGGAAAAAAGCCGGTGGTTGTGCAACTTTCTCACGATCACTGGCAACATTCAGGTTGGTTCAAACTGGCTCTAAGCACATCCAAAATGTAACACTACTTCCTATCTACTAATAAATTAGGCTGTGTGATACCAATGAGGCAGTAGACAGATGCAAAGCTATAGATTAAATTAATCATGAACATAGAATTGCATCCCTATGGCTATGGAAAATATATGACGGCAGAGAAAATAAATCATACTTCCTTAAAAAAAAAAACAGATCATGTTGCGATTAAACTTTCATTTTTATTATCACCTGTAATGTAGCATATTGAAAGTTAAATGTATTCTAGATTATCATTAAACCATGTCTCAGCTTGTGAGTTACCACCCCCCTCTGTGTGAAAGGAATTTCTAGCATGTTGTCCCTGTAGAACTCTCCCCCAGCCCTTTGACGTTTAATTAACTGAAAATGTTAGTCTAACATGGGTTTATTACGCATATGGCCCATTTATATATGAAGCTGTCCCGGAAACCTGATAACCTACGACCCCGCCAACATTAAACTCTTTAATTTATCTGCCCCCAGCAGAAGCGCATGTCCGTGATTGCCATCTGTTCAGTATAGGGGGTGTGCAACAACCCTCATAAGACAATCAAGGTGTCCGCCCCACTCATCATAATTTCAGCCAGTAAAAGAGTAGGCAAAATTAGAGAGGAGGGAAAACCTGGACAGGTATAATCCACGTGCCAGCCTCAATCAGTGTTCATAGCAATGGGTTCAATATCAGATAGAGCTGTGTTCCATTTTCAATACACTCACTACCCTTTGAATCGTGGAGCTGAAACACCTTGAAAGTTAGTAAATACAGATCCCATTATCTCCCTTATTATATTTACATATCTGTATTGATGCGTAAGTCAATAGATTAATTGAACTAAATTTCTGTAGATGTAATCACTGACAATCATTTCAATATAAAAGTTAGCCTTAAGAACAAACATTCTATGATGTTTGCACTAAGAGCAAAATAGAAAAAAAACACAAAGATCAAATAAAGAGTAAAAAAAACAAACTGACAATAAAAATTTTGGAATAAATAAGAGTAAGACCAAAAAGAACAAAAAAAAAAAAAAAAAAAAAAAAAAAAATTTAACAATGAAAAAAAAAATAACATAAAAGAAAAAGCAAACATACTACAAAAATAAGAAAAAAAGAAAAAAAAAAAAAATCGTATTTACAACAAAAAAATAATAAAAAAAAAAAATAAAAAAAAAAAAAGAAAAAAAAAAAAATAAAAAAAAAAATTAAAAAAAAAAAAAAAAAAAAAAAAAAAAAAAAAAAAAAAAAAATAAAAAAAAAAAAAAAAAAATAAAAAAAAAAAAAAAAAAAAAAAAATAAAAAAGATAAATAATAAAAAAAAAAAAAAAAAAAAAAAAAAAAAAAAAAAAAAAAAAACAAAAAAAAATAAAAAATACAAAAAAAAAATAAAAAAAAAGAAAAAAAAAGAATAACAAAAAAAAGAATTAAAAAATAAAAAACAAAAAAAAAAAGACAAAAATAAAAAAAAAAAAAAAACAAGAAAAAAAAAAAAAAAAAAGGAAAAAAATAAATAAAAAAAGAAAATAAAGAAAAAAAAAAAAAAAGAGAAAAAAAAAAAAAACAAAAAAAAAAAAAATAAAAATTTAAAATAAAAAGAAAAAAAAAAAAAAAGGAAAAAAAAAAAAAAAAAAGTAAAAAAAAAAAAAGATAAAAAAAAAAAAAGAATCCATTTTCCTTGAAGGAGTGTATTGTCTTTGGTAACTGCTGAGAGAGCAATGTTAAGCATTTTTTTACGTGTTATTAGATATCTGTTAGGAATCAGATCCTTCCTGGCTGATTCCTTTTTGATTGATTAGAAGAAAAGGTGGTGGCAGCGTGTATATTTGGGTGGTCCTGGAACATGTCTTGTGGTGCGATTTAATTCATGATTCGCTACCAAGTAAGAGGTGAGCGCAAGTGGATATAAATCTACCCCATTACAGTGGCCCCCAGTCACGTGCTGGTGAGTGTGTACATGACATCACCCGAAAGTGATGAAAAATTATTTATACAATCAAATTGAAAAAGATATGTTTCATACACTAAAAAAACAGCAATCTCAGGGGATGAATACAGCTAGGGTAATCTCAAAACATGACATCTCATAATATAAATCCATATTTAGCCCCAACAATTAAAATTATAAATGTTAACTACACAGGATAAATAATATAATGGATATCTTGATAGAAATTGCTTGTGCATTTTAAATAACATAACATATGTGGAGCAAAATGTTTGGTTATCCCATCCATTAAAGAAATAAAGACAACAATAATAATACATTTATAATTGACAAAAAATCGAACTAATGAAAAATCAGGCATGCAATTGATTGTGTTCTAACTAAAAAAAAAAAAAAAACAACTAATGAAACTGGCCTGGGCAAAATGATAATATCCCTAAAAAAGATTTAAAATAATTTGACCATAGGGACATGTTAAACTTTTGCTTCCTGTAATTGGCCTCACAGGTGTCTTTAAACTTGTATTTGAAGGGTTTTTCTCACTACAAAGATTAGCTTTCAACATGTAGGGAAATGTAAATGAAGACTATTTCTAAATACATTGGTCTTTTGATATTTTCTTTGTCAGGATATCGGAGACATTTTATGTGCTCCAAGTGCACACAAGTTTCTCTAGTTACATTCCTGCTCTCCACTCCTGATTAGGGAGATCAGAGAATGATGTCACCAGGTCAGAGGGAGCAGAGACTTTATCTCTAACAAGAATTAGTTATTTTATGAGATAGCCAATTGATTTTCATGTGTTGACACACTTGTATCTTTGTTTACACAGATTAAATCTCCTGCATTTATCCCTTTGTAATGTCTAGGTATAGAGGAGCTAAATATGCTAATCACTGCTACAGAACCACAAAAAGCCTGACGATTCAGTGTGAAAATGAAGCTGGCTCTGACTTTGTGAAACAGCAACTACTTTAAACAGATAAGTAGTCATGTTGCAGTTTGGTATCATGGTATGTGTAACAATATGTTAAATTGCGAGTATGGCCTTCCAGGGTCTCGTCAACTGTAAAGTGTGACTACAATGACATGCAGCTTGTTTGTTAAGAAGAAAATAAAAAAAAACAATAAATAAAGTGGTGTCAGGACCTGATCAGACGCATGTGTAATGACAGATAACACCTCATAAAGTGCCTGAAGACCTCCTAACTAACAGAACAGTATGTACTACACTGAACATGGACCAAAGGTAGCTAAAAATTGATTGTTCGGGAAATTAAAAAAGAGATCACAGAGAAAAATGTTAATGTAAAGACTATAAAAACCAACAGCAAACAGCTTGATGTTCCTTTTACTACAGTTACACATATTCAGAAATTTAATGTCTATTGGATTGTTGCTAACTTCCCTGGACAAATTGAAGAGACAGATAATACGAATGGTAACGAAAGGACCCAGAATAATTTCCAAAGAGATTTGTGGTGAACTCCAAGGTAAAGGTAAAAAACGTCGATTGAAAACCCCCATTGCGTCTAGCTAAGTGGTGAATGGAAAAATATTTACCTAAAAAAAATTAAAAAAACCCAAAAATGCATTGAAAAGTCGCAAGCCCGTAGATTGCCCTTTTGGGAAAAAATGAGACAAAACTGGAGCTTCTTGACAAGTCACATCAGTGACTTCAACATGCTTTCAGCTGCCATGTTAAGTGATCTCGACACAGCGATCTCGATGCTGATGTCCTAAAACGGAGGGGGAACGTGCCAGCCCAAAAATTTTAAATTCTTTAGTGGTGGGGCCCATAATGCCCAAAATGTATAAACCCTGTTTTCTGGGGGTCTTTTAAACAGGGGCAGTTTATGCCATTTGACAAGTCTGGCTCAGGCAGCACCTTAGCCGATCTGGTTGTTTTAAAAGCTGGCCGGGTTTGTGTAAAGAATTAAAATATATCTATTTAAGAACGGGGGTACAACCCCCTCTGAACTTCCCAAATCTTTGGTGCATTATAAAGTGTTGCACAGGTGCTTTTCACACCAGAGTTTGGAATGTGACTGTTCATACATCTATAGAACAGGGCTATTAGAGCTTTTTGATGCCAGAAAACTGGCACAGCCCCATTTTTAATTCTATTGGTTTCTAAAAGGTCATTTCATGCGGGGTCCTTCTTTACCGATTTATTACTATGATTAACTGGTCCCCTTGCTGTTAGATCTACTTAGGTATTACACAGGCACTGGCATTATACTTTTCTTTGGTTATCAGTTTACTTATTCATCTTTGTATTTACTATGCACTAGCACTTTCCATCAAGATGCACTTTTGTATTAATTATTCTGTGTAGTTTACATTTATGAATTTACCTTTTGGGGCTAATTATGTATTTATATTATGAGATATCACATTTTGATATTACCTTAGATGTATTTATCCCCTGTGGCTGCTGCCTGTTGTATTTGTGGTACTATTGCTTATGAATTTATTATTTTTTAATTATTTTCTGGTCACAATAACACATACATTTTAATGGCAACATAATCTGTCTTTTTTGTAGGAAGTACAGTATAATAAATGAGGCTGCATCCTATATCCAGCTTGAATAATTCATGAAATTAATAGGATTGATTTACTCTAGTAAAATTCTATCATAAATATTCAGATACATCACATAAAACGTTTTTAGTGGCATACTACAAATATTTGTAAAAGATAAACAATAAATACAGTATCAATAGACAGGTTTATCAAACCGAGGCTTAAGAGTGGACTACCCTAAATCCCATTTTATCACCTGTTCACAGGCGCTCCATTTAAACTCTATGGCAGTGTTAGGGAACCACAGAGCAGATAGAAGGAACAGACAGACAGTGAGCAATGACACTAGGCTACCCAAATCTGTTCCTGCCACTTTTCCTTCCGACCCTAAGGGTCGTTTACACGGTTATTTGGGGGCCGGGTTGGAGCCGTAAAGGGCCGATTTGGCTGCAGTGGCTCCAAATTCCCCAGTAAATACGGTAACCAAAATTCCTAGAAATATGGATTCCGTCTTCCTCCCCGCTGGGCCAATAGGCCGGGGAGGGAAAAGTGCCCAATTTTAATTTTAAATTTAGGGCCGCAAAAGCGAGTAGATAATAAACAGACCCTTAGGGCCCCCCCGGCAGGCTCCCCGGCCCCCCCTTTCCTCTGCCCCTCCCTGGTGCCGGGAAAATTGCGGGGCAAAATTCGTCCCCGCAATTACTTCGGCAATAAGCCGGGGGGAACCGGGCCTAAGGGGTTTTGGGCGGCAACTAGGGGGACGTCAATCCCCTGATTTACATTAAACAAAAAAAAGACGGGCCCCAAAACAATGCAAAAGGTCGGGGGAAAAGGTAAAAAAGCCGAAAAGGCAATGGGGTAAAAAAAATCGTAAGGAAAAAAAGGAGGTCAGATAAACAGGCAAAAACCTCAGCAACTAAACAAGAATATGGGAATAACACCCCAGTTAAAGGCTATCCCCAGAAAGGGAAAACTCAAAGCAAATGGATTTAAATGGGAAGTCGGGGGCCCAAAGTCCGGGAGAGTGATTGGCGGGCTCCCGGGAAAACCAAAAAACACAGCCTGGGGGCAGACGCTGCCCATAAAAAAAAAACGGGGTTTAAACCGTTTGCTGCCCAAATGAAGTCACGAGGAAAACGGGTGTGGCAGAATAAATTTAAAACACCCCGGGCCCAGATAATAAGATCGTTTTCCCAACACACTTTGGGCACAGTCAAAAAATTCATAGCCAAAATATAAACCTTTCCCATATCGGGCCCAAGGCCCAATGCTACGGCCTGAATGGGCTTTGGCCCAGGGAAGGGCCTCCGGACCCAAAAATAAAATGCACTGGGCCGGAAAGGGTTTTTAAGGTGTTGGCATGTTTTGTAAAAGAGAGGCAAATTTAAAAAAAGGAAATTTTGGGAAAAGGTTCTTGGGAAATTTACCCCCACTTCATCACCCCGGGAGCACCCAACCAGGCCCTTCAAAAATTTTTTTTGTTGGGTGGGGTTACCTTAGGCCTTGGGGGGTTTTTTAAAACAGGTTCAATGTTTGGGGCCCCCGGGGCTTTTGTCCCTTTTTTTGATTTTCCAAAAAAGATTGGGGTGTAAAACCCTGGCTAAACAGGTGTAAAGGTTCCATTTTAAGTCTCCCCTGGGGTATATGTGGTGAAGGACCCGGACCGCCATCACTGCGGGAAATTGTCACTAGGTCCCAGATCTGAGATTTCAGCAAAAAGGGAAGCAAGATATGACAAGATCCAACCTCACCCCAAAGGCGAAGTTCAGGAACAGTTTTGGTCAGGGGGCAGTTTTTTGGCCAAAAAATCAGCAGGATCAGAAATAAAATCAAGGGGGGTTTGGGGCTTTCCCCCATTTTGAAACTCAGGTAACTGCAGAAAAATTACAGTGGGGAAAAAAAATTTAAGGTCCCCATTTAATAAAATTTCCCCCTTACCCAGTAAAAGAAAAAGTTATGATTACGCACCAAGAAAACTCAAAAAAATATCTGATGAAAAATTGTCCATGAAAAAAAAAAAAACAAAAAAACCTAAAAGGGTTTTGGGCCAACCCCCCCAAAATACAACTGGGGGGGGGGGGTTTTAAAAAAGTAATTCCTCCCCCCTTTGCCAAAAAGGGGTCACCCCCAACATAACAGGATAAGGATAAACCCAAGCCCACCAATTTCGGGCCCAAACCGGACACAAAGGCAAATTTAACAGAGTTGGAAAAACCCCCAAAATCAATCAGATCCCCCTAGATACAGCCCTTGGGGCCCCCCAATGTGTGAAAATTTTTTTGGGCCCCCAAAATTTCCTTTTTTAAAAAAACCCCTCGGGCCCCTTTTATTCCATTATGCCCCCTTAAATTTTTTAAAATTTCCCTTTAAAAATTTTTTCCCCTAATTTCTTTTGGGGAAAAAAATCCCGGCTTTTTCCCCTCCCCCCACTTTTTTTGGGGGAGGGTTGGGGTGTTCCGAAAAAATTTAAAGCTTGCCTAAACCATTTTTTTTAAATCCCCCCCCTTTTTTTTTTCCCTTACTTTGCCGTTTTTTGGGGGGGGGGTTTTTTTTTAAAAAAAAGGGGGAAAAGGGATTTTTTTAAAATTTTCTTTCCCCCTTTTTTCCCCCTTTTTTTCGTTTCCCCGAAAACCATTTCTTAATTATATTGGGGTTTCTGACACTTAAATAACTTTTAAAACCCTGCCCCCCAAAAAAACAAAACAACATTTTTAAAAATAATTAAACCAATCCCCTGTAAAATAAGTCCAGCCAAAATATAAAATCCCCTTTTATTTTTCAAACAGTCAATAATCCATTAGTAAAAGGCCCTGATTTTTCCCTTGGGGGATTTATTTTTTCCCTTCAAAACCACCCCTCTTTTCCTCTCCCCAAAAAACTTTGGGGTGGCCCCAGAAACCCCGGATACTACACTTTTCCCCCCGGCCGGGCCCACCGGGAAAAAAACGCAGGCCCCCCCTTCACCCCTCTGGGTCCCCAACAATCGATCCGCCTTTTAAAAACGAAAGCCCAAATTTCATTTTCCGGTTTAAACATGCCTTACCCCAAAACTTCCCCCAATCACGTATTATTGGAAAATAAGCCGAAAAAACCCCCCGGCCCCCTCCCCCCTCCCCCTTCCGCCTTGGCCCGCCTCACTCCTGAGGCCTTTCCACCCGCGGGGCTTGGGGGAGGAGGCCCCCTTTGCCCCCGGGACGCCCCGCGATCTTCCTCTTGGCCAGGCCTCCGTTCAGCCCCCGGGGGCCCCGGGGTTTCCCAGCCGGAGCGCCAACATCTCATCTTCCTCCCCCTTGTGGTGCCCCCCTTAATTCCGCCCGGTCAAACCGCCCTCCCGGGGGGTTTGTTTTTTTTTTTTTACCACTAAGCCCTTATCTGCCTTGCCCATAACCCCCCCCTACCCTCCGGTCCCTGGCCCCTTCCCCCCCCGGGGGCCCCCCCCATAATACCCTTTCTGGCCCAAACGCCAAAGGCCCCATTGTGCCCCCCATACCCTTCCCTTTTTAACCCCTGGCCCCTCAATCCACCCCCCCAAGGCCCCCCTTTACATCCCCCGGGTCCCAAACCCCCTTCCAAAGCCCCTTTTTTGTCCCTTTTAAACCCCAAAAACCCCCCAATCCCTGTTCCCCAAATTCCAGTTGCCCATACCGCGGCCCCAATACGCCCCTCCCAAATCCCTAAACCCAACCCCCCCCAAACCCTGGGCCCCCTATTTCTTTTGCCCAAAGCACCGCCCCAAATTTCCTTCCACCCCAAACGCCGTTCCCATAAACTCCCAAAACCCATACCTCTTGGCCCCAAACTCCTTGCCCTAACGGTTTTCCCCCTTCCCTTCCCAAATGCCCAGCCTTTTATACCCATTTCTCTATATACTGCTTTTTAATACGGCCTCTCCCTATTTCCCTCAAGCCCTTTTTCCTCCACACCCCAACCATTAGCCCCTAAACCCCCAAACCAATACTCCTTTACCCGTAACCCTTCCAGTCCACCAACTGGAAATAAAATTAAGGAGTCCCGGAAATTTTCTAAAATTTTAAATTCCTCGGGGCCTTCCGGGACAATTAGCAGAGGGGGAAGGTTAAAAAAAAGTAGAAGAGCTTAAAAAATTCCTGTAATAAAACTCTTTCAAAATTAATTTCAGAGAATTACACCTATTTGAAAAGGGCCAACTTAATAATAATGTAACCCTTTTTTTTGTTGTTTCCTTTGGTTAAAGAATTTGGCCTTTAATAAATTTTGGGCTTTTTTGTAGATTTTTTAAAATTTTGTTTTAAAATTTCCCTTAATTTTGGATTTGGGTAAACAAGAAATAAATTTTGAAAATAATTAGCAACCCTGACTTTACTTCAGAATTTAGGATACGGACTTGGGAGCTAAAATTACAGAAAAATTTCTCTTTTTTTCCCCTTCCCTTTTTCCCAAACCCGCCCCCGATTTTTCCCTCTCCCCCCCTCCCTTGATTGGATTTTCATATTCACCTGAAAACCGGTGGAAGAATGAACATTTCATTTTTTTGGCCGCTGGCGGTGTAAAAAACCGTCCAGCGGAAAATCCGTGCAGTAGGGACCGCTGCACATATTTTCCATAGAGGTCCATTCTAGAGGTTGACAGTCGGTCTACAGATGGTTTTCAAAACCGTCCAAAAATCCTTGCCGTGGGGACATGCCCTTAGTGGTTAAATGACCAGGACTGTCAGCTGAAGTTAATATGTTATCTACCGTGTATGGGTGTACGGATCGAGTTCAGCTCCTGAGCTTGCGTCATATTTCCTCCCTCTAAATTTTGAAGCAGATATACGAAAAAAAACTGAAATGTAACCACAGTATAACTTCTAAACTAAAAATACTGTAGCAAACAGTGGTATTTTTAACATACAGGCAGACGATAAGGCCATGTCTCCAAAGCACAGGATTACAGTCAGATTTTTAAGCGGATTCAGTATATAGAATGTGCAAAAATCTGACTGTAACCAGTGTCCATACACTGCAATAGAAAATCCCAGCTGTAGTCTAGTTTTCTATTCTTGGGTTTCTAAAGCGCCAGGCTCCAACGGAAAATAGAACATGTTCTATATTCCGGAGGATTCTACCAGAGCCAGCTGAAATCCTAAAAACGGCCATGTTTTCTTGGGGCAAATCCGCACCAAAAACTCCGATACGGCAATGTTAAAGGGGTTTTGCCACAATCTCATTTCATACCGCCTGTATCCTGCTCTTCAGTTCTGTGTGCTCAGAAGGGGGTGAGTGTGATTTGTTTGAATTGCATATCATGTGACCCAGCAGGATGACATCACCATGCCTTTTCTTTCTGTAGTCAAAGAAAGGTCTGTTTATGCAAAGCATTGTGAGTAGCTGACAGGAAAAGTTTTTGCCTACAGGCACAAGGGTCCTTGGTTCAAATCCCTGCAGGAACCAAACCTGTGGATTTTTTTTCCCCTTTATCAATGCACATACCTCATTAAGGTTTCTTTTTTTTTATTTATTTGCACTGTTTGACTAATTACTAAGAAGTATAGAGGACGGGAGTAGAGTGACAGCACCCGGGGTTTGAACACTCAGTATCAACCTGAGAAGAAAGGTGATGTCTAAGCATGTGTGACCAGGACTGAGGAGCCCTCAGCCCTGGTCGTATCCCCTGGAGTTGAGCTGTAAACAATGGATCACTAAAGGAGCAGCTAAAACAAAAATGGTACAGAATTTTTAAAAATAATAAATGGTAAAAATGTTTTTTTTTTTTCATTTGCAATCTTCCCACTTTCAATTTCATTTTCTTTCCCAAAAACCCAAAAAATTTTTGGCCCGTATTTCCGCGGAAATTTTAAAAACCCCAGTACGTAGCCCTTTGCCTAACATTGGTACCCCAGTTTCTGAAAAAAATCTTTTTTTTTTTTTTTAAACTCTACTTTTTCCCAAACGGGTTCCGCTATGCAAGACCCCATTTTAAAGGGATTTTTACAACTTCTATTGTTTTTTAATTTAGCTGAAATACTTTTTCCTAGAAATTGAACTCCCCTCATGATAGTGTAAAACAGCCAGTTTTTTTCATCTACTCGGGTAAAGGAAAGCAAGAATAAGGATTTTTAAAAAGAAATTTTTTTTTCCCTTTTTGAAATTTTTTCCCACTTGCCCTAAAATGTAAAAAACATTGAATATAAAGAAACTTATAAAGTCCCAATAATGGGTAGGGGTTTGCGGGGTACAAAACCGCAACTTTTTAAATTTCTAAAAACCCCTTTAGCTTTCTATGTAAAACTTTTTAAAAAAGGTTACATTAAACCTTTTAACCTATCAGTGGGGGTGAGATTTTGCTTTTAGATTAGGGTTTTTGGGGTTTTTTTCCCTAATAACCAAGAAGAAAACGGGGAAAAAAATGTTTTTTAAAGTTTAAAACATGGCCGAACTATAGCCATAGCGGCCTGCTATGGGGCCCCCAAAATTTAAGGGGCCCCAAATTTAAGCCAAGAATTTTTGTTCCTTTTTGTTGGGAAAAAATTATTTAGGGGCCCTTTTTTCCCTCTTTCCTCTTCTCTATTTTTTCCCCTGTTTTTTATGGCGTTTTATTTTTTAACCTATAATTATTGCTAGTTTTTGTGCTTTTTTCTTTATTGTCATTAAAAAGTGTTCTCTCCCCAAACAATAAATTAGTTTTTAACATGTGGGGAAAAGGGGAAATAAAGGGACTATTAACAAATATATTGCTCTTTTGTTGGTGCTTTGGTCAGGAGAAAAAAAATTTTTTACCCTCCTCTTAGGGGAACACAATTTCCCTTGGGTTTTACCAACCACCTTTTCCCCCAAACCTACTCTCCCCTGCCCTTTTTTGATAGCTAAAACAAGCGTTTATTAAAAACCATGTTGGTCACCCCCCTGCGGATTTTCTTTCTCTAGAAATAAATTTTTTTCCCTAACTTAATTAAAATTTTTTCCCCCTTTAGGGGCTTTGTAGCCTTGTTTTACTAAAATTTTAAAAAACCCTTTTGCAGCCCTTACCCCAACCTGTAACCGGGAAAGCTGGAAACAGCAGAGTTTAATATGCCAACCCCCCTGCTGCGGGAACCCCCCATACCAACCCAGGAAGTGTTAGTCCCCAACAGAAAAAAAGGGCCAAACTTTAAACTAGATGGTAAAAACCCCCCCTTTAAAAATTTGGTTTGGGCCTATAAATTTGGGAGTTAAAACTTCTGATTTTAGTAAAAAAAACTCCCCTTTTTTTTAGTGAAAAAACTTTGAAGTAAAAAGCCCTTTTCATTTTTAAACAACCCAAGTTTTTCTATATGGCTATCCACTACCCCCTTTTTATATCATTTTATAAAATGATGGGGAAAAGTCCCCCAAATAAATATTATGCTAATACTTCACTCTTTCTGTATTTTGTTTCAGATACTATAGCCAAGAAAAAATGGGTGACGGGGGTTTTTCCCCTCAAAAAAATTTTGCGGGGACCAAGTACAGGAGCATTTTTCCCAGCCTTTGGAAAAGCCCGGGTTTTGGGGTTCTTGTTTGTGTTCCGTCTCCTGATTCTGAGCTTAGCTGGAGAATCGGTTTGGGGTGATGAACAATCAGATTTCATTTCCCCCAACACCAAAAAACCCGGGGGAGGGTTCCCCAAATGTTTTTTTTACGTTTAAAGCTTTTCCCAAATTTTTTCCCATATTCGCTACTGGGTTTTCAATTCCTGTTTTTCACTCCCCAAACCTTATTTTTTGGGGTCCATGTATTTTTCCCTTTTTCAAGGGAAAAGGGGAAGCTAATTTAAAAAAATTTAAAAAATTTATATAATGTCCATCAAATAAACCATGATGAAAAGAGCCCAAAAATTTTTTAATTTAAAGGAGGGAGGAAGAGTCGGGGAATTAGGGGGGCTTTGATTTTCCCACATTTTTTAACTAGTATTTTTTTTCAAGAGTAATTTGGGAGGCGGGTTTTCTACTTGGGTCGGGTTTAACTCAAAGGGTTTGTGATGGCTCCAAAATTATTGGGGTGAACACCTCCATTCCCCCACAAGGTAGACGTTTTGTATCTCGCCCAGGGGAGAAAACCATTTTCCCCTTTTTTTCCCATGCTTGGGGGTCCTTCAAAATCTCGTTGTTCCTAAATTTTACGGGAAAAATTGACCACCTCATTTTTTTCGAGAATTTTCCCGGAAAGGGTTTAAAACGCTGTAGAGAAACCCAAAATTTATAGAGGTAAACAACAAGACCTATTCCATGAAAAGTCCTACAGCTCACCTACTGCCCCAGTGCTGGACAAATCATGTTTGTATTTTCCTATGGACAAGGAAAAAATTGTCCTCTTAAAAAATTTCCCCGATTAGGAAAAAACGGGCTAACTATAATTACAAAAAAGGGGAGTTGGGTTTAAAAATTTTGGGGAATTTCACTACCCAGGGGAATTTTAATACTTTTCTGTGGAAGGGATTTTTTGAATTTTTCCAAACCCGGGAAATCGATTTGGTTCTATGCAAAAAAAAGAAATATGTTTAGTTTTCCCAATCTTGACCCTACGAAAAAAACTGCATTAAAACTGTAATGTGATAAAAAAAATAGCAGATTTTTCTGACCGCTTCCAATTTTTAAATTTTAAAATTTTTTAAATTTTTCCCTGCTTTCAAAAATTTTTAAAACTTGAATTGGATACATGTTTTTCGGGAAAAAAAAATTTTTTCTGGTTTGGGTAGGGTGCAGAACAATTTTGGAAATATTTTTTTCATTTAATGAAACTTTGGTTTTTTTCTGTTAAAAAATATAAATGCAAACATACAAAAGATTTTGAGACCTTTATTTGTAATATTGTACTTCAGAATTTGGAATTGTTTTACACTTTAAAAGGTTTTTGCCCTCACTACTTTAAAATTCATTTTTCCCCTCAGTTCTGTTTTCTTGGTTTAAATTTTGAATTTAGTTGGTTTTTTCTGGCTTCCACTAGGCGGGCAGTAAAAGTCGGGTCTGTAGCTATAAAAAAACTAGGGGGGCGGGCTATCAGGAAGATCAAACAGGTCTGAAAGGTTTTATAGAAACCCCGGAGGAGCTGACGCCCCCCCATACAAAGGGGATACTAGGAATGGGTTTAGGCACTTTTTAATAGCCCACTTATTGCAAAGTGACTTGTTTTTGCAAAGTCTTTAACATAAAAAGCAATCCTTGTAGTGAAACAACCCCTTTAAGCTTGTTATTACTTTTTTTGCCTCTTATTTTCAAAAATGCTTTACTTCAGAAACACAGAAATGTGAAAGTGTAATACATGCGCTGTACATTTAAAAAAAAAAAGAAATCTCCCAGTGATGAAAGAAAATTTTTTTTAAACCTTTTCACCCCCAACCCTTTTTAAAGGGAAATTGAAAATGCCCATAATCCCAAAGAACGATTTTTAAAAACAAAAATTTAGGATTATAATTTTTCCCAGATGAAACCCTTCATCAAAGGGGGCCCAGGTTTCGGGGGGTAAGCCAGTAAAAAGTGATGTGTTGCCCCAGTCTTCAATCATATTTTTCCCGCATAAAAGTCCAAAAAAGTGCCACCTTATTTTTCCTGCCGAGGAAAGGGTTTTTAAATAGGATTTGGGGTTTATCTTTTTCACAAAGCTGCAATACATTAATACGCATTAAGTATACAAAAAGAAAATGGGGGAAAAAACAAAAAGGGGGTTATTGGTTTTCCACGGAGTGTTGCTAATGCAATGCAATGCAATGCAAATTAAACAAATTAAACATTTTTTTTTTATTGTTTTAACAGAAGTAAAACATAACAAAACAAATTTTAAAATTATACATTTTTTTGTGCAGAAAACATACTGACACACATAGATAAGATTTCATTTGTACATTTAAATTACATAGTGAACTCCATTAACATGAAACCCAAAAGCAAATGAGCAGTTGTGTTTCCTAATACATCATATGGCACATTAAATCTTACCATTAAAAGAGAAAACAAGGCCTCATTGGTAAACGTGGGGAAAAAAGAAATTTAGAAAACCCCCAAAATTTGTGCAAGTTCAAAACCAAACTTAAAAAGTGAGAGGGGCCTGAAATTGCCCATCATGGAAAGATCTCAACTATGAGAGAAAAAATGAAAAACAAATCCAAAAAATCACATGGTCTGATTTGGAAATAATTTGGGGGAAAATGTGGGGGAAAAAATAAGTTTTTGGTCACCTACATAAAAAGAAAGATTTTTGGCTCCCCACGACCTGTAACTTCTTTTTTAAAAGAGGCTCCTCATCCTCCAATCAACCATTTTAATTTAAGGGGAAACCTATTTAAAATTTGAACAGTGACCCAAAAAATCCCAAAACCCACAGGGGGGAAACCTATTGAATGACTCCCGAAAAGCGGGGAAACCAACACAAAAAAAGGGCTCCCCACCCGAAACACACTACCCCACCGGGGACTCAGACCCCTGCATTTTGCCAGACGTGTCCCCTGCTTAAGCCATTACATGTGGGGGCCCATTTAAAGTTTGTTAAGACCCTTTTAGGATGATCCGAAGAGTTTTGGGGGGAATGTCATATGGCCAGATGAAACCAAAGTAAAAATTTTTGGTAAAAACCCAAAAATCTTTGGGTTTTTTGGGAGGAGAGAAAAAGCGGGGTTGCACCCAAAGATACCTACTGTAAGCTTCGGGGGGGAAACATCTTGCTTTGGGGTTTTTTTCTCTGAAAAGGGGAAACCAAAAACAACTGCCCCCTTGTACATGAAAGAAATGAATGGGGCCATGTACCCGTGAGATTTTGAGTGAAAAACCTCCTTCCATCAGCAAGGCTTTGAAGACAATAAACCCAAAAGCCCCAACCGCCAGGGGGCAATAAAGGGAAAGGGGCTTCGTGGAAAAAATTTTAAAGACCTGGGGGGGGGGCCCTGCTAGTCTCCAGTTTCCCCCCCCCAAATAAAAAAACCTTTGAAGGGATTTAAAATTCCCCCAGCGACAGGCCCAAAACATCACTGCTCTAGAGGGGGATTGCATGGGGAAAATTGGGCCAACTACCAGCAACAGTGTTTGCCAAACCCTTGGGGGAACCCTTCCCAGAAAACGTTTAAACCTTGTCATTGGCAACCAAAGGGGGATATAAAACAAAGTAGGGGAGATTGAATTTTTGTTTTGACCAAATACTTTTTTTTCCACCAAAATTTTCCCAAATAAATTCTTTCCAGATAAAGACAATGTATTTATCATTGTTTTCTCATTTTGTCTCCCCATTTGGGTTTTTCCCCTAGGATAAAAAATCTTTTTTAAAGTGGGGGGAACTTGCACAAAGGGTGGCTGATTTAAATACTTTTTTTTTTCCACTGTATATGGGACAATAAATAAATAAAAGGCATGGCTTTTTGAAAAAACAAAAAAAATAAAAAGGAACATGGGGGAAAAATCCTTTTTTAAAATGAAAAAATGGGTCATTTACTGTGGGTCGAACAGCAGATTTTTCATGGTCTGATATTTTAATCACTTTTTATTCCAAGTTACTCAGGAGGAGAGAAACAAAAAAAAATTCAATGCGGGGTTTTTTTTTTGCTTTTTTTAAATTTTTTGGGCATAGTTCTTTCCCGTGGCCCGGCCTTTGGGAGCCCGCATCCACTGGTTTTTCCCCCCTTTCCCCACTTTTCTTTTCCTGTCCCCGGGCCCCGTCCCGTGCTGCTGTGCCGGGCGGTGAATTTCCCGCCCGAAAATTCGATCCCCGCTGCTTTTTTCCGGGTCCCTGGGCACCCCTTAGGCACCCAGGGTTTTTTAAAGGGACAGTACCCTATTACCTGCAAATTTAAACCCTTACCTCTGAACGGCCCTATAAGGAACTTCTTACCCCTTCTTTTGGTCATTTTTTGTTTGTACCTACATCGAGCCCTTTTTTTCTGCTGTGTTTTTGTGGGTTACCCTTTTGGGGTTTTCCAAAATATTACCCCGCACCCGTTACCTGCACCCGTTATCTGCTGAACACCCGTCCACTATATACCTGTGTAAAACCCGTCGGTGCCCAAAACCCCTAAATGTTTCCCGGGACTGGCTACCCTTAAATTTTGCCCACAAACCCATGGTGTCCGTTGTTTTTGTACCAGCACCTGCTATCCTGCCTGTAATTCAGCTACCTCTGCGAGCAACACCATCTACATTCCCGCCAGATCGTGACATTTCTGATGTACTGATTAAAGAAAGTCCCAGACAGAATACACAACAATTACAGCCAGTGACTTATACAGTAGATGATATCTTCTTTGATAGAAGTCACCCTGTTTCCTTTTCTTCTACATCCTGTCCAGACCACCTAGATGACTTTTCCAGAAGACTGTCGAGATTGCAACTGAAACATCTTTGGGCTCTCCTTCCTGCAACCCATCCCCACCCCCGTTAGTAATTTCAAACTCATTTTTCTTAATTAAACCTTTTTTTAACTAGAACTAGCATTTTGGTGCCTTAGGCAAATAGGGCAAGTGGAGCTCGCCCCACAAAAACTGTAAATGCCTGACCTGGCAGACCCCCCCCCCCCCCAGGTCAGTGGAATAAGAAAAAACACAATTTCTCCATCATTCTTTTAATTTTTTTTAAAATGAAAAATTTAAAATTTTTCCAGCTCCCTGGTCCTTGCCCCCCCTTCCTGACAGGCATGAGCTGGTAACCTAGGCAGTCGTCTACCTCTGCCTACCTATTGTTCCGGCTTTGCCTGCTGCTAGCTTATATGCCCTCAATACTGTAACCTTTCAAATGCTGCTCAGTTTTAATTTTCCCGGGGCTTTTCTGCCCAAAATAAAAAGTTTCCTTTTAAGGGTCACATACAGTAGAAAAATAGGGGCCCAAAAATGGAAAATTTCTGGGGTTTATAGCAAAAATTATAAATGTGCTCCTTTCCCAAGTAATTACAAGCTTCATGAAAGTTATGAGGAGGGCATTTGAGGGAAAAGACACAGTATGAAAAACAACTACCTGCATGGGAGTCGTAATACAGAACATATCTCATATCATAAATCTTGTGAAGCTACAACTCCCAGCATGAGCTGCCAAATGATCAGAGATTGTTGGAAGTTGTAGTTTCAAAAACAATAGTACAACGCACACCCACACCATGTAAACCGAAAATGTGGATGGGTTTTTTCCCAAAAAGGGGGGATTGGACCCCAAAACGAATTGAAACTCCAGATCAAACCCCAAAATTAAAGGGTTACTCCTATCCTAGGAAAAAGAAAATGATCAAATTTTTGAGTTGGGAAAGGGCCCCAAAAGCTTTGACCCCCCTGAAATTTTAGAATGAAAAGGGTAAAATTTTAGCCCCTTTGGCCTTTTTTAAATTTTTCTTTTTGCCACCTTCGGGAGGAAACAACCCCGGGACAGTGCACTGAAGTGAATTTTGGACTTGCCTTTCCCAAATTTTCCCGCATAGCCAGTGGCTGGGAGTGCTGCTGTGCAGACCCTTTAAAAAAGGAGCAAAAATGCAGCCCTTCAATTTTGGGAAATCTCAAAGTAAAACTATCCTAGCAATATTATCTATTTAAAAAGGGAAAAAACCCGACTCCCTTTTTGATTTTAGTTTCCCAAAACCGGGGTACCCCAAAATTTAAACCAGGGCCCCCGAAAACCCCCAAACAAACAAAAGGGCCAAAAACCCCAAATTTATTTAGGGCCATAGTTTTTCCAACTTTTGAAAAATTAAAAAAAGGAGACTTCCCTGGGGGGCGCGCTACGCGCGCCCGGAGAGCATTTGCATGGACACGCCCATCTTGTTTGGTATTTTCCACGCCCCCTTTTAAAAAAGCCACAACCCCCCCTCCACCTAAAAGGGGGCCCTTTTGGGAAAAAAAGCCCAGGTAATGCCCTTATAGCCAGGTAATTTGCCCCCCCTAACCCCCGGTAGTGCCCCTTTCAGGCCGGTAATTCCCCCTTGTAAACCAAGTAATGCCCCCTCTTAGCCCCGGTTAAACCAAAATTTTTAAACCGGAAAATGCCCCCCCTTTTTAGCCCGGTAGGTGCCCCCCTTTGTTAGCCAGGTAGGTTTCCCCCCCTTTTTTACCAGGTAGTGCCCCCCATTTTTTTAGGGCCCGGGAGTGCCCCCATTGTTAGCCAGGAGATGTCCCATTTTGGGTTTCCAGGTAGATGTCCCCATTTGGGGTTTAGGTAGATTTGGCCCCAACGGGTTTCCAGGTTGATGTCCCCATTTGGTTAGCCCGGTAGTGCCCCCCCTCGGGGTTTGCCCGGTGTGCCCCCCTTTGTTGCCAAAGGGGTGCCCCCCTCTGTTAAGCCAGGTAAATGCCCCCCTCCCGTTTTTCCCGGTAGGGGCCCCCCTTTTTTGCCCGGTAATTGCCCTCCCCTTTTTAGCCAAAAGAGAGCCCCCTAAAGCTAATAAAAATAAAATAATAAAATCCATTACCTTACCCAAAAGGGTTTCCTTTCAGCGCGGCCAGCCCTGCCCGATCTCTTCAGCGGCGCAGGGGGAAGTGAGAGCAGCCGCGCGTCACTTCCCCCTGCGCCGCTGACCTGTATGTGCGGCGCACACACTGGCGCCGGACATACAGGGGGAGGAGGGAGGAGGGAGCGATCCCTCCTGCCTCCTCCCCGCACAAGTGAGACCGCGGGCGGGTGAGCGGGCCGCTTCACCCGCCTGTAGGAGCGGTCCGGCGGCGCAAGAGTAGCGCTGGTGCGCTACTCTTGCGCCGCGGGAATTTAAAGGACCCCCGCCGCCTGCAGGCGGCGGGAGGAATGCCAACTCCCCCGGGAGGGCGGGAGGGGACCCCAAATAGCGGGACCCCCCCGCCAAAAACGGGAGAGTTGGCATGTATGATTTAGACCTGAGATGATACCCCTAAATTTAATCAAACCATGACCAGATCCCTAAATGACAGTCTCTAGACCAGACTTCTAAATTAAAGGGAACCTGTCAGGTGGTTTATGCAGTCCTATGAGCAGGATGTGATAGAGGAAGAGGAGCTGAGCTCTGTGATATGTAGGTTTAAATGAGAGGGGGACAGAAGCTGAGCTCTGTGATATATAGGGTTATATTATAGAGTAGATAAGCTTAGCTCTGTTATATATAGGGTTTTATGATAGAGGAGAGGAGCTGAACTCTGTGATATATAGGGTTATAAGAGAAAGGGAGAGAAGCTGAGCTCTGTGATATATAAGGTTATATGATAGAGGGAGAGGAGCTGAGCTCTGTGATATGTAGGTTTAAATGAGAGGGGGACAGAAGCTGAGCTCTGTGATATATAGGGTTATATGATAGAGGAGAGAAGCTGAGCTCTGTGATATATAGGGTTATATGATAGAGGAGAGAAGCTGAGCTCTGTGATATATAGGGTTATATGATAGAGGGAGAGAAGCTGAGCTCTGTGATATATAGGGTTATATGATAGAGGGAGAGAAGCTGAGCTCTGTGATATATAGGGTTATATGATAGAGGAGAGAAGCTGAGCTCTGTGATATACACTCACCGGCCACTTTATTAGGTACACCTGTCCAACTGCTCGTTAACACTTAATTTCTAATCAGCCAATCACATGGCGGCAACTCAGTGCATTTAGGCATGTAGACATGGTCAAGACAATCTCCTGCAGTTCAAACCGAGCATCAGTATGGGGAAGAAAGGTGATTTGAGTGCCTTTGAAGGTGGCATGGTTGTTGGTGCCAGAAGGGCTGGTCTGAGTATTTCAGAAACTGCTGATCTCCTGGGATTTTCACGCACAACCATCTCTAGGGTTTACAGAGAATGGTCCGAAAAAGAAAAAACATCCAGTGAGCGGCAGTCCTGTGGGCGGAAATGCCTTGTTGATGCCAGAGGTCAAAGGAGAATGGGCAGACTGGTTCGAGCTGATAGAAAGGCAACAGTGACTCAAATAGCCACCCGTTACAACCAAGGTAGGCAGAAGAGCATCTCTGAACGCACAGTACGGTGAACTTTGAGGCAGATGGGCTACTGCAGCAGAAGACCACACCGGGTGCCACTCCTTTCAGCTAAGAACAGGAAACTGAGGCTCCAATTTGCCCAAGCTCATCGAAATTGGACAGTAGAAGATTGGAAAAACGTTGCCTGGTCTGATGAGTCTCGATTTCTGCTGCGACATTGGGATGGTAGGTTCAGAATTTGGCGTCAACAACATGAAAGCATGGATACCATCCTGCCTTGTATCAACGGTTCAGGCTGGTGGGGGTGGTGTCATGGTGTGGGAATATTTTCTTGGCCCCTTTTTGGGGCCCCTTGGTACAATTTGAGCACTTTGCAACCCCTTGTGGAATCTATGCCACAAAGAATTAAAGGCAGTTCTGAAGGCAAAAGGGGGTCCAACCCGTTACTAGCATGGTGTACCTAATAAAGGGGCCCGGTGAGTGTATAGGGTTATAAGAGAAAGGAAGAGAAGCTGAGCTCTGTGATATATAGGGTTATATGATAGAGGGAGAGAAGCTGAGCTCTGTGATATATAAGGTTATACATGGGTATACATGGTTGGGTATGTGTGTGGGGGTGTGTATACATGGCTGTGTGCCTGCATGTATGTGTACATGGATATGGGTGCGTGTGCATGCGTGTGTACATGGGTATGGGTGCGTGCGTGTGTATATGGGTATGGGTGCGTGTGCATGCATGTGTACATTGGGATTGGTGCTTGTATGTGTACATGGGTTTGGGTGCAGGTGCATGTGTGTGTACATGGGTGCGTGTGCATATATGTGTACATGGGTATGGGGCGTATGTGTGTACATGAGTATGGGTGCGTGCGTGTGTAGATGGGCATGGATGCATGTGTGTACATGGTTGTGTGCGTGCATGTATGTGTACATGGGTATGGGTGCGTGCATGTATGTGTACATGGTTGTGTGCGTGCATGTATGTGTACATGGGTATGGGTGCGTGCGTGTGTACATGGGTATGGCTGCCTGCATGTGTACATGGTTTTGTGTGTGGGATGTGTACATGGGTATGGCTGCATGTGTGTGTACATGGGTATGGATGCATGCGTGTGCATGTGTTTACATGGGATGGGTGCATGCATGTACATGGTTGTGCGTGCATGAGTGTGTGGGTATGTACAACAAAAATATAAAAAAAGTTAGCAGTGCTTACCCCACTATATGGCTTGATTTCTTGCAGCGTGTAAGACAAACAACTGTAGCTTTCTTCACGCCCGGAGCTTGCTTCAGCCAACAGCAAATAACTTGCTAAGTAAAAAATGGTCCAGCGTTGGTAGCTAAAACCACGGTTTTTATTGAAAAAATATATATACCATAGGCAACATGTATATTCTTGTTCACAGCAACTAACTTATATTTCGAAACGCGTAAGTGAGGGCTCAGTGAGACGCTATTTTAGATGTTGTCTATGGTTTAAGTATTTTTTTAATAAAAACCCTGGTTTTAGCTACCAACGCTGGATCATTTTTCGCTTATCAAGTGTGTATATGTGTGTGTACGTACATGTACATGGGCATATTATGTGTGTACAAGGGGGATGTGTGTGCATGTACATATGTGTGTATGTGCGCGTGTACATATATGTCTATATATGGGTGTTTGGGTGTGTGCATGTTTGTGTGTGTCGTGTCTGTGACGGCCCATCTCCCACAGCAGGCACCCAGCTTTCCTAGGATAGGAAATCTGGTTATATGCTATGGGGGATGTTACCCAGCTATCCCAGGTGCTAGATAGCCTGTCCAGAATCGAGGAAGGCTGGGTGATGCCATAAATCCCACAGCAGAGACCCAGCTTTCCTACTAATAGGAAAATAGGTTGCTCTGGTGGATATGGCGTCACCCAGCCTTCCTGGACACTGGGTAGCCGATATATATTTACATAATGGTTTTTTTTTCCCTCATAGGTTTACCTTTTGGATTACATCAGATTGGATTTTTTTTCTATAATAAAATGGTCAACGAGGGATGTAGTGAGTGTTTATTTAAATGAAGTGTTTTTTCCTGTTATGTCAACGTGGATTTTTTTCCATTTCATTACAGTGTTAGTAGTGGAGGCAGGGATTTTGCCCCGCAATTACGCCGCCAGCCCCATAGACATGCATTATCCACGGCGTGTATCCCGCCGGGATAATGTGCATGTCACTGTATGAGAACTATGGATTACTGTAATGCCTGACACGAATTTCAGCCGTACTGCAGCGCAGTATGGCGCGCAATGAGGCTGAAATCCGTGCCAGAAATAAGCCGTGTGAATGAGACCTAAGTCGTTAGTTTTAGGCTTTTAATAAACAATAAAAAAAAAAACAATGTGAGTCTCCCTTTTCATAATCAGTTAAGGTAAAACTGACAGCTGCTGTCTGATACTATCAGGATGGGAATGTGCATGGCTATTGGATCCTTTGCATCCTCAAAAATACCAACCCACAGTCGCCCTAGAGGTGGACCATCCCATTAAATGGCTCTCCTTCTGATGGTTACTGACTCTTTGTACCCCAATAGTAATGGAGAGGTGTCTTTCAAGTTCTTCATTACTAGCACTGGAGAAAAAATGGTAAAAGAAACAGGGACACAAGACAAAAACAGTTTATTTAAATATTTACTCCCAGACACAATATATTGACCATTTTATCAAAGAAATTTAACCAATCCGACATAGTCCAACGGAGAGACCTGTAGAGTTAAAAAAAAAAAAAAAGTACAAAAATTATGACAGTAGAGAACTCCATCCCCTGCAGCCTCTGAGGATCATGCCTGCGGTTTATATTCTGAGGGTGTAGGGGATGGTGTACAGGCTGCACAATATGTTCCTTGGGGGCAGACGCCATAGCTGCAGCACAATCTCATGGGGGGATTGGTCTTCTGTTCCCCTTCATAGGAGATTGTGCCTGTAAGCTGTAACCTGAAACCCTTCTCCTGCCCCTACCCCACTATCATGTTATGTGGTCTAGTGCCAACAAGAAATACAAACCTCCAACCCATAAACTCTCCACCCCCCCCCCACCTATCACCCCATGTGGAGTTTGTACAGAGGTGGGAACAGATAGGGAGGTGCTGGAAAAGTGAGGAGTCTAAGGGTATGTTCACACAATGTACTGAGGTGCATAAAGTGTACGCGCTACAGTATATCGTGTGTTCTGGAGCTCGCGCTAATATGCGCATACTCCCAAGGCGCGAAGGGGCTGGCTAGTATAATGGTTTATATTAACAAACGGTATGGCAGTATTATTAATTTACAATGAGGTCATGGTGTGGCGGTATTATTCAGTAACTATGTGGTGGTGATATGTGATCATGATGTGGTGGTATTATTTGTATAGCAGGACTATTGATAATATTGGTCTTGGCACACTAATTTGTTCAGTAACAATAGACTGATATTAGCTTGTCGTACAGCAGCGTTATACAATACCTGTATGACCATTATTTAGATAGTAACATAGTGCGGTTAAAAAAAAGACACATGTCCATCAAGTTCAAACAAGGGGAGAGAAAAACGTGGAAGAAGGAAGGGAGATAGAGGTTTTGTTTTTTTTAAGCTTAGTGTCCCCGACCGATTAAGGCTTGGGAATACCCACGGCTAAATCTACACAGCACAGGATTTTGGAAATTTTTTCAGCGTATTCTGTGTTTTGAACCTGCTGAAAAAATGACCGTTACCAGCACTGTGTAGACTGCAACAGAAAATTCATGCTGTAGTCTATACAGTATGGATATTTAACTGAGGGAAACTAAAAACGTCCAGTGGACTATAGAATATGTGCTATATACCGCAGGAACAACGTCGAGTCCCTGCAGCCATAATATACTGGGCCTCCGGGAATCCGAAATCCGACTGCCGGTTTTTGCAAAAAATAACGGCAGTTCAGCGCAGTTAAAATACTTTCGAGTTTCTGATGGTATTTTGACTTTGCTGTGTAGACCTAGCCTAAGGCAAGAACCAATCTGCCTCAAAGAAGACTTCATTCCTGATCCCAAATTTGCCATCAGACTGAATCCAGATGTTTTATATGGCTACATTATGTGTGCCGACTCCCATGGACTTTTACATGTCACTTTTCCTCCGGCGCGCAGTACAAATCGGGGAAAACGGCAGGTAATCATAGCTTTCAGTGAGAGCTATGAATTATTGTATTTGCGGGATGTACTACGGGTGCATTGCACTAAGGGTGTCTACCACTATATGGTCACTGTATGTAGGTAATATACAGTCTGCAGAGCCTGTGTACACTGGTGTCTACCACTATATGGTCACTGTATGGAGGTAATATACAGTCTGCAGAGCTGCTGTGTACACTGATATCTACCACTATATGGTCACTGTATGGAGGTAATGTACAGTCTGCAGAGCATGTGTACAGTACACTGGTGTCTACCACTCTATGGTCACTGTATAATGGAAATATTGGTTGTAGTGTAATGGTTTACATTCAGGCACAGTTTGGCAGTATCTCACAGCTCTCCTGGATGCTGAATAGGCTATCCAACGTCTAGGAAAGCTGGGTGACAGCAAACCCTTCAATTAGCTTTCTTCTAGAGCTGTTAAATGGTCATAGTGGGCATGGTTTTTGTAAAGGGGTGTGGCATGATATGAAAGGGCGTGGTAATGCAAATTGTTAATGGGGGCGTATTCAGGTTTAGTGCCTAGGGCAGCATGACCTATAAATACAGCCCTGGGCAGAGTTTGCATAAACATCACTCCCTATATGGTCTAATTCATGGAGTTTCCTGCAAAAATTGAAAACACTTTTTTTAATACAAGGAGACTGCAATGAGTTATGGTGTATATAAGGTTTTTCATAGTAGGTGCTACTAAATATAAAGACACTGCTCTGATATTTTGGGGAAGTAGACAGCAAACTAAAACATTTAAAAGGAAGGTGTCACATTGAACTTGCTATCTGATCTTGGTACCATGTGATAGAACAGGAAGAGCTGAGCAGATTGATATATAGTTTAGTAGGAAAAGGTTTAGTAGAACTTGTATTAAATTCAACTAAGTATGGAAACTGGTGAGAGAGGAGCAGAGGACATTAGATGAGGATCAGTATGGAGACTGGTGAGAGAGGAAAACGGGAAATCATACAGATGAGGATCAGCAGGACGGTAAAGGGGGGAAAAGGGGGAATCAAAAGTGAGGATCGTATGGACCGGGTGAGGAAGACGAGGACATTAGTTTGGGACAGTATGGCCGGTGAGAAGGAGCAGGGACATTAGTGAGATCAGTTGGAGAGGGTAAAGGGGAGGAAAGGTTACATCATCAGAGGAGGTCAGTATGGAGACGGTGAGAGAGGAGGGGGACTTAGATGGGATCAGTATGGAGATGGTGAGAGAGGAGAAGAAGATTCATACGATAAGGACTTTTGGGAGATGGTGAGAGGGAGAAAAAAATTATACAGATAAGGATTTTTGGGGAACGGGTGAGAGAGGAGAAGAAGAATTCATACAGAAAAGGGATCAGTATGGAGAGGGTGAAAAGGAGCAGGGGAATTGGGGAGGAACAGTATGGAGACTGGTGAAAGGGAGATGGACTCTTCGATGAGGAAATTAGGATACTGGTGGGAGGAGCAGGGGCAAAAGATGAGGCAATAGGACATGGTGGAAAAGAAGGGACAAGATGGTCAGTAGGAACTGAGAAGAGGAGAGAGGAATTAGAGATGCAGTATGGGATGATGAGGAGGGCAGAGGACATTAGATAAGATCAGTATGGGACTGATGAGAGGGGAGCAAGGACATTAGAAAAGATCAGTAGGGAGAGGATAGAGAGGGCGGGGACATAAGTGAGGCCCAATTGGACACTGGTAAAGGAAGAGCAGGGGAAATTTTTGATGAAGATCAGTATGGGATGATGGAGAGGAGCAGGGGACTTAGTGGGGTCAGTTTGGACACTGATGAGAGGGAGCAGGGGAAAATTGATGGGATCTTTTGGCATGGTGGAGAGGAGCGAGGTTTTAGTGAAATAGTATGGGACTGATGAGGAGGGCGGGAAAAATTAGTGAAGATCGTTAGAGCAGGGGTTTGCTGGGTCCTAAAACTCCGGGGCCGGGCCCCTTTGTTTTTTTCGGGTAGGGCGGGTTCCCAACGAAATTTTCCCCGGCCCCTCTTTTGTAAAACTCGGTGTTTTTTTTACAGAGAAAAAACCTTTTTTTTCTGTCCTAATTTTTGACACCACACAGTTCCCTCATCCCCTCAGCAGTCATGTACATTAAAAACCCCAATGATAAATTTATTTTTTCAGAACTTTTCACCTTCATTACTCCCCCCAAACATCCCAAAACATACACCGATCATGGAGCAAATCTCCAGACAAGTGTTTTGGTACTAAAAACCCCCCTAAAAACCCCAAGCCCCCAAAATATTCCCTTAAGGCTAAATAACCCTCCCAGCCTTAGCCCCAAAATTGAAAAAAATGGGAAAAAAAAAGGGAAAAAAAGGGAAAAGGGGAAGGGAAAAAAGTCAAAAATTTAAAGGGGAAAAAACCCCTTTTCTGATCAGGTCGTTCACTTTCCCTTTTCTTCTCCATCGGTTCACACCTTATGCTGTTGCTCCCGGCCAAGACTGTCCCTGGAATTTGGGAACAAATATCTTAAATCCTACTTTCCAGCAACCCTTAATTTAGGGTAAGCAGTCCCTCATTAGGTTAAGGGGCACTGAAGTATATTGGAGCCCCAGCAGTTATGGGGGGCCCAGGCAGGTATTAGGGGCACAGGCAGGGATATAGGGGCCACAGGGAGGGATATGGGGCCAAAGGGAGTATATAGGGGGGGACAGGCGATATGGGGCCACGGGAGGTACATGGGGCATGAGGAGTATATGGAGCCAAGGGAGTATAGGGGGGGATGAGGGGGATATGGGGCCAAAGAAGGTATATAGGGCATGAGCGAATATAGGGTCACTGAGGCAGGGAATGGGGGCCACAGGCAGGGGTTTTGGGGGGGCCCCAAGGGAGGGATATGGGGCCACAGGCAGGATATAGGGGACAGGAGGGAAATGGAGGCCACAGGGAGTATATGGGGGCCACAGGCAGGGATTGGGGGCCCCAGGGGGATATGGGCCCCGGGGCATATATGGGGGCCCCAAGCAGGCATATGGGGCCCGGAGTTATGGGGGCCACAGGCAGGGGTATGGGGGCCCCAAAGGGAGGGGTTAGGGCCACAGGCAGGGATATAGGGGCCACGGGAGGGATATGGGGGCCCCAGGGAGGCATTAGGGGGCCGGCAGGGGTTATAGGGGATGAGAAGGTAATTTCGTTAAAAAAAAAAACCTTTTTTCTCACCTTTAACCCCCGGCGAGCGCCTCCTCCGGGGAGCTCCCGGGGGCAGGCTATGACGCGCTGTGCGCCCGAGGAGAGGCAGCGTCGCATGACATCACACATCGCGACGCTGCCGGTGGCGCAGGGGCCGCGGCGGGGCTCGCGCTTTTGAGGACCCCGGGACCCCGGTGTAGGCCTGCGGGTCCGACACGTCTGTGGGGAGGGGGCGCTCGCTCTCTGCTCCCCAGAAGCCCCCAGCTGAGTTGCGTCCACGGAGCAAATGCAGGTGAAGGGGAGTCGGGCTCCAGCCCACGGCACGGCCCTGGAGCCCGGGAACTCGGGGCACAGGGGTTTTTTTTTCGGGGCCCGAGCCCCGAATAAAACCAGCGCGCCCCCGGATGAGATGTGGGGGAGAGGGGACATTGAGGAGGGTCAATAGGAACTGGTGGAGAGGAGCAGGGGCTTAGTTAGGATCAGTATTGGACTGGTGAGAAGAGGGGCAGGGAACATTAGAGGAGGTCAGTATGGGCTGGGGAGAAGGAGCAGGGGGGCATTAGAGGGGGATAGTTTTGGGGACTGGTGAGAAGGAGCAGGGGAATTGAGGAGGATCAGTATAGATGGTGAGAGAAGAAAGGGGAATTAGGGAGGATCGTATGGAATGGGAGAGAGGGCAGGGACATTAGAGGAGGATCAGTATGGAGAGGTGAGAGAGGAGCAGGGGGCATTAGAGGGGGATCGTATGGAGATGGGGAGGAGGGCAGGGGAATTAGAGGGGGGGGTCATAGGGAAGGTGGGGGGGAGCAGGGGGGCATTAGAGGAGGATCAAAATGGACACAGGTGAGAGGGAGAGGGGAATTAGAGGAGGATCGTAGGAGACTGGGTTTTTATGGAAAAAATAATTTCCCCAACCGACACAGGGCCCGCATCAGTGTCACTCTTTGTGAACGCCAAGCATGTCCGAAATTAAACGCAATGTAAAAGAAAATGCTATTTGTTTTTTTGGATCCATTTGGGGACTGCCCAGACAACCCAAACACGCAGCAAAAAAAGCGTTGTTCCCCTTTTGGAAAATTAAAAACCCCTTTTGTAACCCTTCCCGCTAATGTGGATTGACTAAGCAGTTTTAAACCCATATATTAAATGCTACTGTTTCCATATTTTTTAAAAAAGGGTAACAAGAGAAAACAAATTGGCCCAAATTTTCGTTGAACATGGGGATATTTTGGCTAGCACCAAAATAAAAAATATAAGGTGTCGGGGGTTGGGGTAGCGGGGTGTGGCCCGTCCCCTGGTTAGAGGGGCACAGCTCAGCGGGCACGAAGTCCAAGGGTCCCCCAAAAGTTAATTTAAAACTAAACCGGCAGTCGTTTTTATTTTTTGGGCCCAGGAAAAGTTCAAAAACCCAAAAACAAAAAAAAACAAATCCTATCCCGCCCGGGCGTTTAACCCTAAACCCCCGGGGAAATCCCCCTAACCATTTTGGGGCCGCATTTAACCAATCCCCAAATAAAACAGCAGTATAACTGTCCCACAATAGTCCCTCCCCAAAAGGACTTTTTAAGGCGGGTTCACCTGCCCCCCCCAAGGCTGAGAGAGAGGTGTCTGCAGACCCTAGGCTTACATGGGGCAGACCGCCACTGAACTTTAAAAGGGGGCACCCCCCAAACCCCGGAATCCCCCAAAGGGGGGAAAGTGGGGCCCACCCTCCACCAACCCCCACTCCAGCAAACAACCCCTTTACATGGGTTTTACAAAAAAAACCCCCTACCCCAAAGAGATCTAATAATTTTAAAAATTTCCCTTTTTTCGGGTTTGCTTGCAAACCTGGCAGACAAAAGGGTTTTCCCTTGGTAAGTTTTTAACCTTCCTTCTTTTGGACCACCCAGACCCTTTTTAAACACATCCCCCCCCCCTTTTCAGCCCCGGGGGGCGGGAACCACATCTGGAACAAGGCAATGTACCCCCCGACAAGGCATCGCCATTCTTCTTTTGGGGCCCCGGGGCCGGGGTTTTTAAACAAAAAAAATTTGTTTTCTTGCAGGGCTAAGAACCATTTGTGCCCCTTTCCCTATTCTTTTTTTTGTTCTCACACACCCACTTGAGGGGGCTTAAACCCTGAAATTTTAATTAAAAAATCCCGGCCAAGTAGGTAAAATTCAAATTTGCTTCTAGGGCCCTTTTAAAATGGCTAAGGCATTTTTTTTCCCTATGGCATATTTTTTTCAGGGTTTGTTCAATTTCCTACTTAAATACAGTCCCGGGTTTTTCCCACCCCTCCCGAAACCTGTGACAGTAACCCCCCCCACCCACATCCGACCATCATTTAAAAGGACAAACCCCTTTTCTTAAAGTCAGGGGTTATTTAGCCCCGGTGAGCACAATTTGGGTTTTTTAAAGGGGGTTCGGGAAAGCTGCCTCCGCCTTGGGGGGGTCCCTTTGGGAACCAAAACAGTTTTTTTTTCCTTTTGTTAGGTAAATCAACGGGGCACCAAGGGGGGCAAAATTTAGGTATAAACCCTTCTATATAGCCTGAAAACCTAAGAAGGCCCCATTTTTTTTTTTTGGGTTAAACAGGCTGCGGCCCCATCTCGTAGGGCTTCAATTTTGTTTAAATTTGGGGTTTTAATCAAATCCAGGGCCCTATGGGGGAAAACCCCGGGGATTTGGCCCTCCCCAAGGCAATGGCACACTTTTTGGGGAATTAGCTTTGAACCCTGCCTCACAAAGAAAAAAAATTAACAGCCTGTACTCGCGGAAGAAGGGGAAACCCCAAACGGTTTTTGGGATGATAAAAACACCCCGGGAGGGGGCCTGCGGCTTACTGACTGGGGGGTCTCAAAATCCTATCCCATAACTCTGGGGGAACCCTTTGGCGGGGTCCCCCCAGGGCACCCAAAAAGGCAAAACCAAAAATGGAATAAAACCATAGGTGGGGAAAGGCCTTTTTTTTTTTTTTTGCCCTCTTTGTTAAGGGAATTTCCCAAAAACCCCCTTTTTGTTAAATAAAGGGGGTTTAAATATCCCGTGCATTCCCAGCCGTCAATAATTTTCATCCACCCTTTGGCATGGGGAAAAAGCGCGAACTTGGAAATGGAAATTAGTTTACGAAAGTCGTTACAAAATCTCCAGCGGGCCCATCGGTTGGGGATCAGCATTTTAGGGGGCGGGGGAAAACCCCACGGGCTTTGGAACTCCTAAATTTAAACCTCAATTTCCCAGCATTTTCTTACTTCTTCAGAAAAAACCCCTTTCCCGGGCCCTTTGGGGTATCCCGGTTTTTTGGCCCCTCAGTTAACCCTTTCCCGGGTTTTCCTGAAATGTTTGTTATGTTAAATTTGAGGGACGGGGGGTTTTGGGTTGTTCGAAAAAAAAACCTTGTTTTTTAAAGAGGAACCCTCGTATTTCCCTACCTTTTGTGTCTTAGAAAGGGAGTCAGTCCCTTTTTCCTGGGTTTAACAAGGGCTCTTTGCGCCAGGGGGCTCGGGGGCCAGTGAAGTTTTCTGCGGGCAAGTGATAGTGGGGTCCTTCCATGGTTTTTTATGAGTTTAAATTGGGGGTTAAAACTTGCTCGGGCTTCCCCCTTTCCCTGGTGATGGATCTTGAAATTTCCCACCTCGTTTATTTGCTCTATTCCCCTAAAAGGGGCCCTTCCCATTGTTCAAGAACTTGCTCTCGACGTAGGGATAAACACCAGAACCCTACCTCCGGGTGCAAACGTACGGGATCCTGGCACTACGGTTTTATTTCCCTCTTTGGGCCTCCTGAGCCTGAGTCATATGCTCCCGCACAATTTGGCATTACCGCCGCGATCCCATCCTGCTTTTTTTTCCCCCTGCTTATGAACCTCCCATAGGGGGTCGCTTCTTCTTCCCAGGTTCTTTTGCCACATCTAGAAGGCCCAAAAAGGGAAAACCTACATAACTCAAATGGGGAATTCCCATTGGGGGATTGAGGGACCTCACGGATGGGAAAAATGAGTAGAGGGCAGGAAGTTCCCCCGTTTTTCCCCCCTTTGGTTTAACCCCTTTCTTTTGCATTGCTTGAGGGTTTTATTTTTAAAAAACTCTATCAGTCCATCGGGCTGTGGGGTGGTAGACAGAAAGGAAGCAGTTGTTTCACCTGGAAACAATTTTTAAAAGTTCCCTTTATTACTCGGGACCAAAAAGGGGGGAACCCCGAACCTTTAGTATTTCCTTTGGTAAAGGGCCCCCCCGACTAAACACCTGTAACCCCTTTCCCCAGCAAAAGCCTTGGAAGATGGTTAAATAAGGGTAAAGGCTTTTCCCGGGGATCGAGTGGATAGTCCCCAAAATCACGAGAAATGTGTTTGGTGGCCCCGAGCAGATTGACAATAGGGCCCACCAGGTCCAAAACTATTTCCCCGAACCCGCACCTCAATTTATTGGGAGGGGGGGCCAAAAGGGCCCCAGAAAGGGGGGATTTGGGGGCCCAAAACTGGCACTTGGGCAGGACTCACAATCCTTTTTTCACCTCCTTTATAAATTCCCGGCCCCAAAAAAAAACCGTTTTTCAAAGGGTTTTCAGTAGTTTTTTTAACTCCCAGATTCCCTCCCCCTTAGGGGGACCCCCTGAGCCGCTCTAGTAAAAACCCTTTTTTATAAATTTTTGGGACCAACCCGTTGCTTTTTCTAGCTCTTCTCCTCTTTTAACCCCCTTGATATAAAGGTCCCATTTTTACAGCCATTTTATGGGGGAAAGGGAAAGTAGGGGGGGTTTCCAAAGGGGGGGGGGTCCACGGGTTTACCGGGCCAAACATTTTTCGTTTTTCCCGAGCCCTGGGAAAGGGGGAGGAAATTTTCCATTGCTCCGCCCCAAATGGTCCTTTCGCCCTCAAGATTAGGCAATCTTCCACTAAAGGGGGGGGGGACTGGGTCCCGATTTTGGGGAAACCCCCTCATGGAGTTCAACCTCTTCTCCCCTTCCCCGCCAGGGCCCCCAAAAAGGGGGAAAAAATTCCTCCTCCTTTGGGGCTTCACTGCGCGGGTAGGGTTTTTAAGGAAATTTTGGGACCATAATTCCCAGAAATGTTGGGAAAAAACCCCCCCCATGATGAAAATCTGCCAAATTTAAATGGGCCTACCCCTATCAAAAATTTTATGCCCCCCCAAACTTGGGGCCAGTGTCCCCAGCATAGGGAGGCAGTAAAAAGGAGGGGTCCCCTGTATCAGGTCACCCCTATCGTTTTCTCCAGAAAGGGTTTCTGGTTTCCCCCAAAACGGGTTTACCAAGGTCACCCCAAAAACCTGAGTCCCAAAAACCCCCTTCACCTCATTCCCCCCTATTTGTAACAGAACACATTTGGGGTTCCCCATCCCCCAAAGGGCTGGAAAAGCCCACACATCACGCTTCGCTTTCCGTGAACACCGGGGGTTTATATATGAGACCCTCACAATTGATAAGTTCCTCAAAACAGTGGGGCAAAATTTGGGAAACCCAAAGACCTGGGATTTTACACTGGAAACATTTTATTATGTCCCTTTATTGAGTCTCTTGTCGAAGCCTGACTTCCCTGGCAGCTTGCCGGTTTTCTAGGTCTGGCCCGTCAGTCTCTCCAAGGTGTACGTACAAACATCTGCGATCTCCCAAACCCCTCTTCCCTTAGAACAGTTCTTACAGAATTTTCCCTGGAGTTCTCCGCTGTGGGGGCTAGGGGGCGCTGCGGCAGACCTCATCAGCTCCTCCGCGGCGGTGTAACCTCTCCACCATCTCCCACCATCTGGTCAGCGTTCTTGGGGTCTCCATGGCTCCCCCCATTTGCGCAAGGCGTTTGGGGAGGGATCTCAGGTATGGTCCCATCACCACCCGTTCCACCATCTGGGGGCCTGTCAGGATCTCAGCTGCAACCACTTCTTGGTCAGGTGTATGAGGTCTATGCATCTGAGAGGGGGGAGGTTTGTCCATGTGTAGGACCCAGTTGTGCACCCGCTGGGCGCGAACAGAAACCATGACTCCAAGTCGGGTTAGGATCTCTTTCTTCAGTTTGTCATAGTTCATGGCATCTTGTGGTTCCAGGTCATAATAGGCCTTTTGGGGTTCTCCCAAAAGGAAGGGTGCCAACAGTCCTGCCCACTGCTCCTTTGTCCAACACTCTCGTGCGGCAGTTTTTTTAAAAAGTGGTCAGGTAGGCTTCCACGTCATCAGTGGCTGTCATCTTTTTCAGAAAGTGGCTGGCTCTTATGGAGGCTTGCGCGGCCAAAACCTCGTCGTACCGCGCTGCAAACTCACGTCTCCCGACACGGGTTTGCGGCGCGGGGGGAGAGGGGGGTCTCGTCGCGGGAGGGCCGTGGTTAGGGGCCCGGCTTGCGCCGAGGGTTTGCCCCCATGCAAATTAATAGCAGGGGGCAAGCCGCTCACCACACGCGGCGACACCTGGGGCGACGCCCGCGGCAGCACCAAGCGTCCGCCACGCAGAGAACTCCCTGTCAGGAATTGACAGGAGAGTTCTTCACACGCGCGGGTTTGGCCGTGGCCCTGGAGCCCCGACCAAACCCGCGGAGTGTGAATATTACGCGTTTTCCATAGGAAAACCATGTTAATAAACTGGGCGCGACTTGGCCGCGGTTTTGGCCGCGGAAACCGCTTCGGAACCCACGGCCATAACCGCGGCCAAATTTGTTGTGAACGAGGCCTTAGACAGCACGGGATGGCGTTGGCACCATTCTGTGCTGTAAAGGGCGGATGTTAGCTGCAATTAGAATCTGTCACCCACCGGTTGTGTAGCAGGATCGTGTCTTTATCCCACTGCAAAGCCCCTAGCAGCACTGGGATGTAAGTTTACGTCCAGTGTCTTTAAGGGGTTAAAAATGCCTGGAGTTGTGTGGTATTCATCATTCGGTTCTGCAGGGCATTGTTTACAATGAAGCAGTCATCAGTGTATGTGGTACCCAAAGGACAGCCACTTCTTTGCCTTTCTGTGACTCTTTCAGTCTCTCTGTATCTCAGTAGCAACCTGCTGATGACACTCTGTAACACTCTAAGCTCAGTGGCCACTTCGGTCTGAGAGCATCCTGCTTAAATCCCAATTCAACTTGTTCCCCTAAAGTTATTGGGTGACTCAAAGATTAAACATCTGTTATGAATTGTGCCATTAAGCTCCTTGTTAGGCTATGTCCACACGGCTTATTCACGCTGTAATTGCGGGATGGATTTCGCCCGCAATTAAGGTGTGTGCTCCGGAGCGTAGGGGCGGGGGGGGCGGCGGCTCACCGGCCCTCTAGACATTCATTATCCACGGTGCGTATCCTGCCAGGATAATTGACATGTCACTTTCTCCCGCTTGCGAAATACGGCGAGCGGGTAGAGGAGACAGAATCCATAGTTCTCCATGAGAACTGTGGATTACCGTAATGACAGGGACGGATTTCAGCCGTATTTCACGCAGTATGGCGCGAAATACGGAATGAAATCCATCCCAAAATAAGCCGTGTGAACATAGCCTTAGAGAGCAGCAAGTTATGCAAAAAGCAATGAAACATTGAACAGTGGGACATGTGCATTCTAAAATTAAGAGATGGTCTCTCTTAAAAACATTGTCAAAAAATGTTATGTTCATTCTGAAATTTCAAGCAAAAGCCATATATCCCTAACTTTCTGTGAGTAGTGTATATATGTAAATAAACTGCACATTTGTTTGTTGATTTTTAACAAATATCTTAATACAATAATAATCTAAAGATCTTTTAAACAGCGGTATTTCACACAATTCACAGCATTAAATAACTGTGTATCTGTCTATCTATCTATCTATCTATCTATCTATCTAGGGCGTAACTAGAGAATCTTGGGCCCCATAGCAAACTTTTGGCTGCCCTCAACTCTTGCCTCCCCACCACGAACATTTACCGGGACCTCTTAAGTCATGCAGTTACTAGGTAATGCAAGGCGCGAATACCTCACCATAGGTATCACCATCATACTATTACCAAACAAATCCCACTATACCAAGACCAACATTACCAATAACGCTCTACTATAGAAGGACCCAAAAATACCACCAGAACACAACCACAAATTACCACCAAATAGTGATTGAATAATACCCCTATACGATTACCGTATAAAGATCAGTATACAAAGACCAACATTACTACCCTATAGTGACCATATAGTGGCTGACACCAATGTACATAGGTTCTGCTGACATATGAGCAGGGCTGGACTGGAAATAAAAAGCAGCCCTGGTACAAAGCCCCCACCAGCCCACATACAATATCCGCTGAAAAAAAATTTTCCCCTTTTTCTCGCACCTCGCCACTTTCTAAAATAAACTACCTATTAAAAGGTTTCTTTACACAGAGTGTTTTTGGTGCATTTTTAATGTGTTTTTGGTGCATTTTTGTGCAGAAAGGCAAAGCGGTTCATGTTGTACATTTCTGCACAAAAAACGCATAAAAAATGCACCAAATACCGCTCCGTGTGAAAGCGCCCTAAACACAAGCAAGAAAGAGAAAGTGGTGCAGAGAAACCCCTAATCACAGTGTCAGGTGTGAACTTGCTTTACAATCAGAGACAAGCCGACTCTGCCACTATACAAGCACCAATATAACCTACAACACTACCAATCAGATCACCAGTAGTCAGGTTACCATAAATATAGCACTGATTCAACACAGAAGTAAAACATCAGGGACTCACAGGAGACATCATCTTTGATGGGAGTATTTCTCTTCTCCTTTTCTTCTCCATCTGGCCCAAACCTCCATGATATCTTCCCTGATGAGTTGTTCTCTTCCCTTTTTTTTCTCCGTTCGGTACAGAATGCAATGTCTTCTTCTCCCGGTCACTACTCGTCCCTGTAGAATTTATCACAAAAACATCTTAGACTCCTCTCTTTTCCAGCACTTTCCTGTCAATTCCCAACTATGTACACACTCCCCATCCATAGAGCTCCAAATAGTAATAGTGCCCCCTTTGGTGCCCCTCACAGTAATTGTACCCCAGCGAAAGTTAGTAATTTTACCCCAAACAGTGTATGTTAGATCCTAAAATTTAGAAATTAAAAAAGTCAGATAAGTGGCATGTAAATAGGTAGACCCCCATTAGGTAGGTATTCAAGCCCCCACCCCTCCCTCAGTAGGCAGGTAAGTATATAGCCCTCCCAAAGCAGGTAGATATATAGGTACTTTTAGAATATAGATAAATAGGCTCCCTCAGTAAGTTTACAGATTTATTCAGCAGGCAAAGAGGTATATAATCCCGAATTAACTAGCCCCTCAGTTGGTATATAGGTCCCTTTAGTAGACAGATAAATGTAAAGGCCCCACAGTAGGTAAGGGGCTATATAGTACCCCATTATGTATCTATATAGACCCTCACTGTAGGTAGGTAGATATATAGGGTCCCCTCATAAGGTAGGTATATATGGTCCCCCACAGTTAATAGGTGTATAGGACTCAAATTAGGAAGGTACATCGGCCCCAAGTAGTTAAGTAGGTAAACAGGGCCTTCCTCTATTAATTTGCTAGGTAGACAGGGCCTTTTCCCAGTAATTGGCAAAGTAGATAGGGCTGACCCCAGTAACTAGCCAGGTAGATAGGGCTTTCCCCAGTAATTAGCCAGGTAGATAGGGCTGCCCCCAGTAATTAGCCAGGTAGATAGGGCTGCCCCCAGTAATTAGCCAGGTAGATAGGGCTGCCCCCAGTAATTAGCCAGGTAGCTAGGGCTGCCCCCAGTAATTAGCCAGGTAGCTAGGGCTGCCCCCAGTAATTAGCCAGGTAGCTAGGGATGCCCCCAGTAATTAGCCATGTAACTAGGGCTGCCCCCATGAACTAGCCATGTAGCTAGGCTGCCCTCAGTATTTAGCCAGGTAGGGCCAGTAATTAACCAAGTAGGGTCAGTAATTAGCCAGGTAGGGACAGTAATTAACCAAGTAGGGTCAGTAATTAGCCACATAAGGCCAGTAATTAGCCATATAGGGCCAGTAATTAACCAGGTAGGAACAGTAATTAGCCAGGTAGGGCCAGTTATTATCCAGGTAGGACCAGAAATTAGCCATGTAGGGCCAGTAATTAACCAGGTAGGGCCAGTAATTAGCCCAGTCTCCTAGATGGAAGGGGGGAACAGAGGATTCACCCCCTGGAGATTGTGTTACAGCTATGGCCTGTACCCCTCAGAATCATGTTACCAAGTAGGTAGACTGCCATTAGATAGGTTGGTAGGCCTTAGATAGATAGGTAGGTTGGTAGGCTCCAGGTAGGTAGGTAAGCAGTAATTAGGCCACAGGTAGGTGGTACATAGGCCTCAGATAGATAGGCAAAATGAAGGTAGGTAGATTGGTTCTAGGTAGGTAGGCAGTAGTTAGGCCACAGGTAGGTAGACAGGTCCCAGTTAGGTAGGTAGGCTACAGGTAGGTAGGTAGATTGGTCCTAGGTAGACAGTAGTTAGGCCCCAGTAGCTAGGAAGGCTGTTGCTAGGTCCCAGGTAGCTAGGTAGGCAGTAGGTGGGCCACAGGTAGGGGACCCATATAGGTATACAGGATATGCAGGCAGGCATTGTTTAGGTAGGCTATAGAGGCCCATATAGGTAGACAGACATGGTTTCGGTAGGCTATAGGGGGGTCATATAAGTAGGCAGAGTTTAGGTAAGCTATTGGGGGCCCATATAGGCAGGCATGGTTTAGACCAGGGGTGTCAAACTACAGCCCTCCAGCTGTTGGTAAACTACAACTCCCATCATGCCCACTGTTATAGATTATACAAATGCATGACGGGAGTTGTAGTTTCCCAACAACTGGAGGGCCGCAGTTCCACACCCCTGGTTTAGACGATAGGGGACCCATATAGGCAGGCAGGGTTTAGATAGGCTATAGGGAGCCCATATAGGCAGGCAGGCTTAGTGGTAGGATATACGGGCCCATATAGGTAGGCATTCAGGGTTTAGGTATGCTACAGGGGTCCATATAGGTAGGTAGGCAGTGTTTAGGTAAGCTATTGGGGCATATTAGATTAGTGTAAAAATATATACATTAGTGTAAAAATAAGAAAGAAATAAGTAACTCACCTGTGTCTCATGATCCCCCAAAGCGACAAGCTCCCAGCCAGTCAGCGCTGTGGGCTGGCACCTGGTAGGCTTAAGGCCTAAGGCTTACCAGAAGGCACTCCTGCTTTTGAACGCTAGGGTCCTGCAGAGGTACTAACAAAGTAGCAGTAGTACTAGCAGCTGCGACGGGACCTACATTGTAAGTGGGTCCGGGTAGTTATGCCCCTGCTATCTATCTTCCTATTTATCTGTCTGTCTACGAATCCCCTCATTTCTATGTACCTTTTCCATGATTATTTATCTTGCATATTTACCTACAATGCACTGAACAGTGTTAAAACATGTTAAGAACATTCTTCTATACATAAAATAGCAAGCTGTCCTCTGAGTACACCCCTAATATCCTGCACCTCCTCTAGTCCGTCCCATGGTTTCCTCTTTCCCTGTGGAGTGATCTTTTATTTCTAGTCATCGTCTGTCTAGCTCTTTTATCACACAGCCACTGGTCCAGCAAACCTCATATGGCTCTCTCAAGAAAGACTTGCTCTGTTGCTAGATACAGGGACTTTCGCTGGTATGCAAGAGCACAGGGTCAAGTCATTAGCATCCTATAGGTAGAGGTCCTACTCTGATTATAAGGTAGGTGCAATATTAACCTAATTAACTTAAAAGAGATAAATGATATACTGTTTCAGGCACAGCATGGCAAAGAAATCTCCTATATCCAGTTACGCAATCTTGGCACAGGAATCTTTTGTTTCAAATTAGTTTTTTTCTGAATTAGAACTGTACAGTATTATGAGTTAGTTATTATGCATCCACATGTAGGTTTGCAGTCTAAAGTATGCACGTTTCTTACTTTTTACTTTAACGTGTATTTTTTTTTAAATACATTAATGAATTAATTTACTGAGTATCACTTGAGGCCAGTTTGATTGATAGATAGATAGATATGAGATAGATAGATAGATATGAGATAGATAGCTAGATAGATAGATATGAGATAGATAGATAGATAGATAGATAGATAGATAGAATAGATTAGATAGATAGATAGATAGATAGATATGAGATAGATAGATAGATAGATAGATAAAATAGAGATAGATAGATAGATAGATAAACTCCAAAGAATGTCGCAGCACTCAGCAGGTAACGGTGAAAAAATCAGGTGTTTATTCCAACATGTTAGCAGACGACGTTTCGGCTCCCTCTCAGAGCCGTTTTCAATGGATAGATAGATAGATAGATAGAAATGGTGAAAGAAAACACTCTCCACTTTGATTTTATCTGTTCCATTATTTCATATAAACATAGAATAGACATGAAGGAGATATACAGCTTATAGCCACATAGTATATTATATGCTGTGGTGTATCAGATGGGGTAGAAAGACATATGCCCTGATGTTGGGGGCCAGGACGGGTGCCATGCTGTCTTGTTCACTGTATATAGATACATTTATATCTCTCTCCTCTCTCTCTCTCTCTCTCTCTATATATATATATATATATATATATATATATATATAAAGAGAGAGAGAGAGACAGACATGAAAGCCGTATATATATATATATAATATATATATATGTATATATATATATATATAATATATATATATATATATATATATATATATATTTCAAAAGAAAGTCCACGGCACTCCAGAAAATAATGGATGAAAAAAGGTGTTTTATTCCTCCATGCCAATAAAGTGCGACGTTTCAACCCCCTCTCGGGGCCTTTGACAAAGGCCCCGAGAGGGGGTTGAAACGTCGCACTTTATTGGCATGGAGGAATAAAACACCTTTTTTCATCCATTATTTTCTGGAGTGCCGTGGACTTTCTTTTGAAATATTATTGAGGAACCCCTTGGATCTGGGTTTATGCTGCGGGCACCATCTACTTTGACTACGGGGGAGTGCTGCTTTTTTTCGTGGAATATGTATACATATATATATATATATATACACACATACATATAAGCAATGATACTGTTCCTCTTTAATGTTATCTGTTCCATTATTTCATATAACCATAGACTAGACATGTTGATGATATTCAGTAGTCATGGGTGCAACTAGGGGCCCATTTAGGTTCAAAAACAATGTTTCTTTTTTGTAGGGAACAAGTAGTTGGTGGCTTTCTGCTCCCCAGCACTGCTATATGGGTTCCTTGATCTATGACGATATTATTTATATCTTTATTGCTATTAATGCTGCTGCTTTAGTTTATTGGTGTTAGGTGCTGGGGCCCTATAAATTCTAGTTGCACCCCTGCAAATAGTATTATTGGGGAAATAGTCTTCTGTGAAGCGATGTACCAGGTTGAGTAGAAAGATATATGCCCTGGTGCTGGAATGGTACCAACAAGACATGCTGCCTTTTCCAGGGTATTTAGATACATACTGAGATACTGAACTGAATCTATGGTCCAGGTGGAGGAAAGCCTATCTGCTACTCTGCTGTTATGACAGAAAGCGATGAGGTAATACAAGAACCCAGCTATCCTGCTATGACTTTATTAATCAGCTTGGTGCACATTTCCTTTTGATGGTCATATCTTTGAATTCAGTCTAATATATGATTAGTCATAACTGAAAGACGTAGTTTGACAAGTTATAGCTATCACAAAACCCGAAGCAGGAAACTTTTCACTGTTTTTTTATAGAGACACAAACCCACTAGAACAAGAATTCATATATGCAAAAATGTGGAAATGATAATGAATTTCCCGTTATGCAGTTATTGGTTTCACAAAATGCCCATCTAAATATGGAAAAATACTTATGTAACTAAAAATGTAAAGGAATTTGCTCTGTTTGGAAGATTTCTGGGCACTTAACCCTAAGATTCTTAAAATACAACAGGGTAGCAGAAGTGAAATCAAATTCTTAGCTTCTTGCTCAGTGAACAGAAATCAGTTTTCAGTCGTGTTGAGGTACCTCGAAACCCCCAGATGTTCTAAACATGAGGCCCCCCATCAATCTGTTCAAAACATTGGCATGTCCTATCTGGGAATTTACCCATAAGAACTGTCTATAGCAGAAAGTAATGGGCTCAAAATTAGCTTTAATGGAAATGTGTCATCAAAAATGACTTATTGTTTAACTCACATTTTTATGTTCAACACATTTTTAAGAATTTTTGGTTATATTATTTTTTAATTTTCCATATCACTTTCAGTATTTTTTTAATGATTCTTAAGTCCTGCAGTTTTCACTTTGGCCACTAAGCCTAGTAATAGCCCGACACATCCTGTTTTGTACAGAAAGATTCTCAGTAGTCTGCTCATTAACAGCACAAAGAGGGTCAAATTGAAGGGATACACCAATGTGAATAGATAACACAGGATCCACCAATCACAAGAGGAGATAGTCACAGTTCACCCTTTCACCTCCGTGCACAGTGACTTCTTCCCAGTTCACAGAGCATGACTAGAAAACTCTCCTATAGAAGTCAATGGGACTGAGTCAGTCTTAAGTCTCCTATGTGCATGAAGCTACTGTAAAGCATCTCTCTGACTGCTGTTAAAGCAGTTCAAAAAAGGCATGGTGGCCAAAGTGAAAACTGCAAGACTTAAGATATTATTAAAAAATATTGAAAGTGATATGAAAAATTAAAAAAAAAAAATTCGTAAAAATGTGTTTAACATAAAAATGGGACTTAAACAATGACTCATTTTTTTATGACATATTCCCTTTAAAAGAGGTCTTTGGTTGAACCTTTGTGCAAAAAATGTGCAAAAATGTGCCCCCAACCTTTATGCTCTGGCAGACCAGTCTGACCTTGGGCGACAGTTCCATACAGACTGTGTTGTAGCCTACATAGAAGAAGCAGGGAATCTGACATAGCACATGGTACTCACAATCATGTTAACATACTAAGTTCAGTGAATACATGAACACATGCACAACCCCTCTTATGCCTCCACATGCATAGTCTCCCATTCTTTATTTATTCTTGAGTACAGATAGGTAATTAATTAATCTCTATTATTTTGCTGTTATGACTGCTATGTTTCTGACTGCTATCAAAGAAAACTATGTTAATGTCTAGAAAATCAAATGTTCAAAGGGGTGTTCCGACGGTACAAAACGCTTATTAGTCCATTGGGGAATGATGAAAAATGGAACAAAAGAAGCATACTTACCTCCCAGATGCTGTCGCTATGTAGCCGCGGCTGTCCTGGTGATCTCGGCAGTAGCTTTGCCCATTAAACATTCACGTGACTGGTACAGCCATTCACAGGCCACAGCAGTCACTTGCACAGGACAGCCACAGTGATGGAACAACAGCATCTGGGAGGTAATTATGCTTCTTTTTTTTTTAATTTTTTATCATGCCCCGATGGACTAATGAGTGTTTTGAACCGTTGGGTCCACCCCTTTAAAGTTCCATAGTCATTCTTTTTAATCAGGTTTCTGATACAATAGCTGATAATCTGGCACTTGTTTTGATTGCATAACTGCAAGTTAATATGGTATCTCAGAAAACCAGCAGCAAAAAACTGAGAGTAGATAAGATAAGCGTAGTAAGATGTATTTTATGTAAGAATACTATTTTTGCACACCCAATATTTTAGTTCTTTGTTGCTTTGTACATAGGTTATGTCTAATGTTGTAACTTGAATGTGACTAAGCTTCAATACAAGACCCAGTTGTAGCACTGTTTCTGAAAATAACATATTTTTTTCTACCGGCCTGTTCACATTGCATTATTACATTATACAGGTATACATAGGGAGGCAATTTATCACACTATATAAGTACTTTCCCCCTGGTACATCTGACATACACCTCAAACACATTTCATTAAAATGTGTCAGGTGGCTGTCAACGTTCACGTAGAAAAGAAAATAACTGATTGGCTTCCCCAGGGTTAGCTCCAACAATGTAACTGTCCATATATGTGGACATAGCTTTCTAGGTAAGCTATGATGATCTAACCACAGTTACTTCCCTTGGGGAAGCCAACCAGTCATGCTCTCTACCTCCCGATCCATGATAACTACCAGCTGGAGAAGAAAGACATTCCTTCCCCTTTTTCCTTGGGAAGCTCTATTCAAAACTGTCCATATATAAAAGGAGATATCACTTGGGCTTCCCAAGGTGTCCATTAAACAGATGCCTTTGACTGATACCATTCTTTGGCATCTGTTTCCCATACGTTTATATTATACCTATTAACTGGATGTCTTTTTTGCTGTTATTTCGAAAGGTGTAGCATAACCTACTATCCTATTCCATCCTTTTTTTTTTTGCAGTATACTAACTCATAAAAACACGCTTTTGGCTTCTTTTTAACTGATAGAACTCTATGGGTATAGTGAGAACGTCAGGAGGTTTCCCAATATACACGCTAAGTGTAAGCTATGAACGTAATGTGAGTAGTCACTGTGTAATAACTCAATATCTTTATAATGCAACACAAACTGGACCATGTCTGTGCTGCATTAAATGAATGTTACTGTATTTGTAAACTATAAAAATGTGGCTTAAAGACACTTATTTTACATACACGTAGTTTATGACCTCACGTACAGTATAAATCACAACTAGTTACTATAAATCCCTTTTATTTTTAGGGAAAGGACTCATGCACAATGGGGGACTGGGAGTTTCTGGAAAAGTTGCTGGACCAGGTGCAAGAACACTCCACTGGCTTTGGAAAGGTCTGGCTAATATTACTTTTTATCTTCCGCATCTTGATTCTTGGCCTTGCAGGGGAATCAGTTTGGGGAGATGAACAATCAGATTTTGTCTGCAATACAGACCAACCTGGGTGTCCAAATGTTTGTTACGACAAAGCCTTTCCCATCTCTCACGTACGATTCTGGGTGCTCCAGTTTCTCTTTGTTAGCACCCCGACATTATTTTATCTGGGCCATGTGATTTATCTATCCAGAAAAGAGGAGAAGCTCAAGCAAAAAGAAGAAGAGCAAATAGCTATAAATGATAAAGACCATCAAGTGGACCAAGCCTTAGCAGTCATAGAGAGGAAACGGCTAAAAATCTGCATTCAAGAAGATGGCCGGGTAAAAATCAGGGGAGCTCTGATGTGTACATATGTTACAAGCGTCATCTTTAAAAGTATTTTTGAAGCTGGCTTCCTGCTTGGTCAGTGGTATCTTTATGGGTTTGTTATGCCAGCTAATTATGTCTGTGAAAGACAACCTTGTCCTCACAAAGTGGATTGTTTTGTGTCTAGACCCATGGAGAAGACTATTTTCATCATATTCATGTTAGTGGTGTCTCTTATTTCTCTTCTACTCAACCTTTTAGAACTCGTGCATCTAGTCTTCAAGAGTGTACTTCACACCTTGAAAAAATACTCTCCATATAGTTCTAACCCAAGATACCCAAAAGAAGAGGATGTTTACTCTGGGAAATGCCCTGAGACAGCTACTGCTCCTTTTAATGACAAATCTTACATGTACCTTCCAATGAGTGAAAACATTTCCTATCCAGCATACAAAATTCAGAATGAGGACAACTGGGCCAACTTCAATACAGAGAAACAGATAGCAATGACTGTTGGGAAACAAGCAAATCTGGAACATTATTCAAGCACTTTCACTCCTGTGCCTACCAATTCCCATACTGTAGTAGAGAAGCAACCAAGCAGAGCCAGTAGCTCGGCTTCTAAGAAACAATATGTTTGACAAAGCCATCAGCACTACTTAATTGTGCCTCTCCCTATTGAGGAACATTACCCCTTTTGTGCACCACTTCTGATATTTTGGCATGTTCCAAGGGCATGTTATAAAAAAAACTAGATCTTAAAGGGGTTTTGCCATCTCATAAAATCCTCTGAGGCTGGCTTGTAGCTCACTATGAGCCGGTCTCAGAGAATGGAGAGATGGCCATGCTTTTGCAGTTCTTCAATTCATTTCTATGGGATGTCCAAATACAGCTGAGTGAGTGTGATCAGGTATATTCAGAACTCCCATAGACATGAGTGGATGTTGCACAAACAGCCATTTCCCAATTTTCCAAGACCGACTTGTAACGAGCTTTGAGTCGGCCTCAGAGATGATGTTATAAGATGGCAAAGCCGCTTTAATACTAGGTATGTGGAATAATAAATACATTTTGTAAAGAATTAAGGGGTTATTCACATCATATTTTCATTCTCTACCACCAGGATATATCAGAATACTTTCAAAAAGGCATTCATACTGTGGCGTACCCATGGCCTTAGTAGACCATACAATTCTGTCCTGTAAATAAAACATATACCAGTTTAAATCAGGTAACATAGTCAAAAGAAGACTATGTGTGGTCTACTAAAACCTATTCCTACACCAAAAAACTGTATATTATACTTTTGAATACCTTCTCAAAAGTGCTTTCACACACAATTATTTTTTGATGCATTTTTTTGACCGGATGCAACAATGAGAACCATTATTATTCCTAAAGGTTTCGTACACATGACAAGTTCTTGAAGTCGGAATTCACGCGGATTCCAATTTGAAATACTTATCAAAAACCAATTGTAAATGATCACATATATCACAACTGAAAATTCACCTCGTAGTCTACACATAGTCTGAGGTTGAATTTTGAAAATTGATGGTTTTTTCTAAAAAAACTTATAATATGTTCATTCTTCCTTCGTATTGCACGGCAAAAAATGTGTCCAAAACATGTCGGATCTGCGTACAAAACCCTATAGAAATGACTATGATGGTAGAAGGTAGAATCCAACAACAGTCCAACAAGTAGTTTCTAGTTGTCGTGTGGCCGTATCCTTATTATTCCCCATTGCCGTTGAAACCATATCTGGCTTTGGATTAAAAAGATGAATGAAAAACTCCCACAAAAACTGCAGAATTTAAAAAAATTAAAAAGGATTTGTGTGAAACCACCCTGGGAGTATTCTGATGTATCCTCTGGGTGGAGAGTGAAAACATAATGGGAATAGTGCCTAATATGAATGTGAAAGAAGTCAATGGAGTCAACATAACCCAGGAAATCATACCCTGAGTATCTCAATAAAGTACCATCAGACTTATTTTGACTTCTGGTGACCGGATAACCAGAAGGTTTTGTCTGGTTGTTTCCCATTTAATAAATAGCACACTGTAGCTATATTACCTTCAATGTGAGTTAGGCTATGTCTACACTGCATCGGACAAAAAACGGCCCCAAAGCGGCCGTATTTTTTCCGTGCAGGACCACGGTTTTTGTCACACTTTGTACAAAAATCGTGGTCGCTTTTCGTTTTTTTTTTCGCCGTCACCCATACAATTGCGGCAAGAAAACTAAATATTATACAGCATGTTGTATAATACGCCGGCGCCAGAAGACGAGCGGAGAAAAGATGAGCTGTGGAGACTACAGCCCGTCTTTTCTATTGCCGTCTATGGGGCTGTCGGAACGATCGTATCTTCAGCGCTTTTAAAAAACGAAAAGCGCCAAAGATACGATCGTAATCCTGTGCAGTGGAGACATAGCCTTAGACTGTGATGAGAAAGCTTAAACAACTGTAATTTTTACAAACTGTTTTGCACACATTCTTAATGTTATTTTGTTGCTATTCAAAATGATGGGTAATGCTGAGAATAGCATATTTTTATGATACTGTAACTATGCAAAATGTGTGATCCTGTTATACAGGAACAGGCAAAATATTCTAGTGTTAGGGTACTGCCCACAGTCACAAGTGGCCTATAAGCAGTTACAGCACTCACACAATTTGTGTTATGTGCTTCTCCATTGCAATTTATTAACATAACCCCACCGTGTCATGGCCCTAGTTGTTGATATGAGGCGCAGGACCTTTTATGCCTGGGAGTCTAACTTGCTTCTTTTATATACATATTTCATTTTTCTTTCTCTTCAGAAAACTGTTTTCAGGGTTTGCTGAAGTGGTTTCTAAAGTGACATGGTTAATCAATGGATATCAGATCTATACAAGCACTTATTTTTTAATTGTGCATGATTGCAGCTTTTTCCAAAGAATAATTGTGGAAATTAAATTGGTACCATATCCATATGATGTGTTTGATATGTATGTTTTTCTAGTTTTGTAAGTGAAAAAAATAAAGAAATAAAAAAACTAAAATAAAACAAAAATTGTAACCATTGTAGATTTTATTTTTTGAAAAGGAACACGGCTTCCAAGAGCATACAATATCTGTTGAATCTAAGTCCACACTTTCTCTATGTGTTTTGAGCACATTTTACCATTCTAAGGCCTCATAGAATAAATTTTATAAAAAGTGAAATGAACAGCACTGTAGCTGTACAAACTGCAGCACCTTGTATCACCACTATTAAAAATAGGGCAATAACAGATATGGGCACTTTCAAACATTAGCACTGAAACATTAGCCCTTCAATCAGATGAGGTCCCCCCCAAATGTATGTTAAGACCTTCAAGGAAGGCTCCCAAATTTGTTGGGGCGGAAAAACCCCATTCAAAGAAAATCTTTCAAGGTATAATGAAGGGGTTAGAGTTTTCCATATTTAATGACAAAGAGTTCAAAGATTTACCATCAGCAGAGCTAACACTTTCAGGATTTTCCATAAAAAGGAATGTTGTTCAACCATGGCAGAAATAAGAAATTCCTACCCCAAGCTTATAGGAAACTAAAATATATTGTCACCCAATACTGAGAAAGTACTTATATTACCCTGCAATAATAATGTACAGAACTATGCTTATTTTGTAAAATTTTGCAAAAATATGGCGGATATTACATATAAGCCAACACCAAAAGCTGACAATCTAATTTTTGCTTGTTAACTTGTGGTCATGTATACATCTCAGAGAAATTTACTTTTATCAAAAAATTAGGGAGTAAAAAAAATACAGTTTGTGTTTTTAAAACCCTTAAAGGTTTTGCCCATCTCTTTGGGGTTTTGCCCCAATCTATTTCTACCTCCTGCTTCCCGCTTTCAGCCTGTGTGCTCAGAAGGGGACATATGTAAATTTTTTTGAAATTTCATATCATGTGACCCCCGCAGCATGACAACCTTGCTTTCCTTTCTGTAGTCAAAGAAGGGTCTGTTTATGTATAAAGCTGTGAGTAGCTCTGAGGTAACATTTTTGCTTTACAGCACAAAGGTCCATGGTTCAAATCCCTGCAGGAACTTAACCTGTAGATTTTTTTTTCTCTTTATCTTTCCAGACCTTATTGTGGTTTATTTTTTTATTTATTTCAACTTTTTTACAATTACTTGGGGGGACAGAGGCGGGGGGTAGAATAACACCCGGGGGTTTGAACACCATAGCTATTGAAAAAAAGGTGAATCTGACAATGCGACCCCTAGTGAGGAGCTCTCGCCCCTGGGCGTATCCCCTGGAGTGAGCGTAAACAGTGGATCATAAATGAGCAGCTAAAACAAAAATGATGCGAATTTTTTTAAAAATGATGAATGGTGAAAATGTTTATTATTTAATTTCCAAACTTCCCATGCCAATTTTACTTCGTATCAAAACCCCTTTAAGATTCTTGTGTACTCACACTTCTTGCTTTGTATCTATGCAGACCCAAGCCACTTAGACTATGTCTTCACAGTAAAACCCACAGGTTTGGGTCTGATTTTCAAAGGATACAGTATTAAGTCTCGGTCTTGGGGACATATTACCGAAAGCGTTAGCTTAGAATAGAGAACCAGTCAGGCTTGTGCACAACTCTATCCTGTACAGCCGGACACACCGCTCATCTGTATTGGGAACTCCCATGGAACTAAATATTAATTAACCGATTATTTTCCTGCCGGGACCCAGGGTGCTTAGCATTTTATTCAGGGTTCCCAACACTTTTTCTGCCAAAACCCGCGGTACTTAGCATTTTATTCAGGTTCCCCAATACTTTTTCTGCCAGGATCCGGGTTGCTTAGCAATTTATTCATGGTTCCCAACGCTTTTATACCAGGACCTGGGGTTCTTAGCATTTTACTCAGGGTCCCCAACGCATTTTCTGCTGGGACCCAGGGTGCTTAGCATTTTATTCAGGGTCCCCAACACTTTTTCTGCCAGGACCCGGAGTGCTTAGCATTTTAAACAGGGTCCCCAACACTTTTTTCCTAGGACCCCAATGTTTTTTTTCTGCCGGAACCCTTGGTGCTTAGCATTTTTGAGCAGGGTCCCCAACGCTTTTCCTGCTGGGATCCAGGATGCGTCGCATTTTTTTTTTGAGGGTCCCCAACACTTTTACTTACAAGACCCTGGGTGATTAGCTCGTCATTTAGGCGCCCCAACGCTTTGTCGGCCTGGACCTGGAGTGCTTAGCATTTTAGTCAGGGTCCCCAACACTTTTTCTGCCAGGATCCGGGCTGCTTAGCATTTTATACAGGGTACCCAACACTTTTTCTGCCTAGGACCCCAATGTTTTTTCTGCCGGAACCCTTGGTGCTTAGCATTTTGAGCAGGGTCCCCAACGCTTTTCCTGCTGGGATCCAGGATGCGTCGCATTTTTTTTGAGGGTCCCCAACACTTTTTCTTACAAGACCCTGGGTGATTAGCTTTTTATTTAGGCTTCCCAACGCTTTTTCTGCCTGGACCTGGAGTGCTTAGCATTTTATTCAGGGTCCCCAACCCTTTTTCTGCCGGGATCCGGGGTGCTTAGCATTTTATTTAGGGTCCCCAACATTTTTCCTGCTGGGACCCGGGATGCTTTGCATTTTATTTAGGGTCCCCAACACTTTTTCTACCTGGACCTGGGGTGCTTAGCATTTTATTCAGGGTCCCCAACAGTTTTTCTGCCAGGACTTAGGGTCATTTATTTACCTTTGCCTACTTGTTTAAAGCTAATCAATGACACGGAAATACCTCTCTAAATACAGCTAAAACCTGTTTTCAAAATGCTATTTTTTCCCTCAAATTACTGCAGTAGCCAAATGTTAGTTGAAAGTCAGTAAGCAAATATGACACACATTGCAGACGTTCTCTTTTTCTGTTTTCATTGTAGCTTTTTTTCTCAGTTTTTTAAGTAAAAAAAAAACAGCATGCGCTTTTCTCACCATAGACCTCCACTGTATTTTTTCTTTCTGCACCAAAAAAATGTTGCTTTTTCAATTTCCGCACAGTATAATTCATGTGAAGGATCATGTGATTTATTTGGGAAGGGGGGGGGAATCCTTTTTTCTTCCTCTTCAAAAAACAGCTGAAAAACTGCATGAAAAAGATGGCAGAAAAACAGCATGCAAAATATACATATAAGGGGGACCTTCATCTGATCGACCTGTAGTACTTTTCCATTTCAGGAATCAGCGGTGGCCCAAACTAATCAAATGTCACCTCACCTCCAAAAGATGCTAAGGGCTAAGTGTTGAGGGTGAGTGTAAGATCAGCAGGAAGAGCCATGTAGCTGGGTTAATGACGTTAAGGGGAGTTCTAGGGGTACCAGAAAAAAGAAGGCCACTTCTCCTCCTGAAATTACTAGCAAAATTGCCAAGTTGGGCGATAACGCTAGGGAATAAATCTCAGAAATGGCAGCCCTAGTGGACACCTAGTGGACACAACTAATAGTCAGAGGGATGGGAATGCAGGTAGGAAAAGACAGTAATTGTAAGGGATTCTATAATCAGAAAGACGGATAGAATAATTTGTCGCAGGCGCCGCTCAACCGAATGGGTTTTCTGTCCCCCCTGGTGCCAGTGTTTAGCAGTGGTGGACAGGGTGGAATAAATTACAGGAGGGGCTGGTGATGACCCCCGCTGTTGTGGTCATGTTGGAACCAATGACAGAATACATGGTAGGTGGGGGGATCCAAAAGAATAATTTTAAAGAACTGGGCTCAAAGCTGAAGGGAAAGCCCCTCCAAGGTTGTGTTCTTTTTAATATGCTATGCCTGCGCTACAAAGGAAAACGGGGAGCTCAGGGAGTTAAATACATGGCTGAAGCTTGTGTAGGAAGAAGGGGGTTCTTAGGGGTGTTCAGACTGAAGGGACAAATATGGTGGTTTTCCGGCCGGCATCTGCCCGGTTTTTTGGGGCCGTCCCCAAGCCCGGGGGGGGGAGGCTTTTTTCCCCGATGAGCGGAGCCAGCCCCCCCCTTTGAGGCATTCATATTCCGTTGGACCCCGGCGGAAAGAAAATGCTCAAAGCTTTGAGCGGCCCGCGGGGGGGGAAAAAAAAGCTGGGCGGAAAAACCGTGGTGGGGGACGCTGCCAGGTTTTATAGAGCACCTTTTTGTAATTTTTTGGACGGTTTTTATCGGCAAAAAAAACCGCAAAGCCTGAAAAAAAAAGGCTGAAAACCCTTGCCCCTGGGGGCATCCCTTAGAGATGGGTGTTTTCCATTTGGGGGACAATCTGTTTTCTACAAATAAATTGCACCCGAATGGAAGGGGTCTGTTTTTTCGCGGGGGGGAATTTTTAGAAGGGGTGCAGGAGTATTAAACTAGCGATGGGGAGGGAGGACAAAATAGAAAATGTAGGTGTATATAGGTTAGAGAGTGGGCAGACTATATCGGTGGGTGGAGAAGTGGACCGTGGCGGGTGGCCAACCAAAATGGATAAAAGGAACCATGTGTTGCAAACCAGATTGAAAAAATTTAGGGCCCACTTTCTTAAAAATTCATGCCATCTACAAACTGTGCAATATACACCCCCATGTGTTCTAAAAAAGTGTAATGTATAAACCCATGCCATCTCCCGAAGGGAGATGTATAATTCCATGCTGTCATCTAAAGGGGGTAAATTTAATCCCTGCTGCTACTGAACGGGTAATGTATGCCCCATGCTGTCTAATAAACTTTGTTAGATATAACCCCATCCCTTTTGAGGGAAAGTGAAAAACGGGAAGGGGATTTTAAAAAATGCTATTCAAATGCCAGAAATCTAGAAAAAAAAAAAAGGGGGAAGCTTGAGGTGCTAGTACTAGGGAGCAATTGATATGGTTGCTGAAACATGGCGGGCTCCCGCTGATTGGGCTGTAAAACCTTAAAGGTTTTAATCTATTTGGGAATGACAGGAAACAGGAAGAGGAGGGGGGGTTCTGTATGTAAGAATATATAAAACATATGTGAAAGAGGCAATAGAGGGTGAAGATGGTGAAGATGTGGAAACATTGTGGGTGGAAAAACAAGGAGGAGTTCATGCAGAAAAAAATTATTTTTGCTGTATTCTATAGACCCCTGAACATCACTGAGGACATAGAAGAACAGGTGCATAATCAAATGGTGCGGGTAGCACAGGCAGGTACATTTTGGGAAAAATGGGCCCATAAATTTCCAGCATTGACTATGGTCAGGTTTTTTGCATCAACTGCAAAAGGGGGGAAGTTCCTCAATCTGTTTAAAGGGCATTTTATGGGCGTTTTTGGGGATACCCCCTAGAAGTGATGCTCTGTTGGATTGGTCATTTTAACAAAGCAGAACTTTTTTGGAGCGGGCACGGTCACTGTTTCTGAAAAAGAGAACTGCAGCCACAATTAATTCATTTTAGTGTAACGGAAAAAAGAAAAAACAGGAGGAGGGCAAAAACATTTAATTTTAAAAAAGGTCTTTCCCCCTTTTGAGGGACGCAATACAGGCATAGACGGGGGAGCTATTTGCAAATAGTATGTAGAAGCCAATTGGGGGAAAACTTTAAATATACTCTGTGGAAATTTATAGCAAAACGTATTATATGGTACCCGTATGGCGATTAAAAAAATCCAACATGGCTTCTACCTTCTGTTAAAGCACAATAAATAATAAAAAAGGGTATTTAAAAAATATAAGTCAGAGGGGTCAGCATCAGCCTTTGAAAATTAAAAAGAGCTTAATAAAAAATGTTTTAAAAAAAAGTGATCAAAACAGCTAAAATACAAACTGAAACGCAGGTGGCCAAGGACAACAAAACATACCCCAAGCATATAAAGGCCAAAAAGCCAAAGTCAGAGCATGTAGGACCCTTAAAAAAACTGTAATGGGGAGCTGGTCACTGGGGATCAGGAGAAGACAAGGGTACTAAATAGGTTCTTCAGCTCTGTATATACTAACGAGGAGAAAGTAGCCGATGTGGGCGGTCCCAGTGTGGATGCAGGTGGTATCACTACTAATGGGAGCAATGCTAAAGCTGATGGTGGCGGGCCCAGTGTGGATGTAGGTGGTACCAGTACTGTTAATACATCAGCTGATATAATTAATTGGCTCAGTGTAGAAATGGTGCAAGCCAAGTTAAATAAAATGAATGTGAACAAGGCTCCAGGCCCAGATGGCTTACACCCAAGAGTTCTTAAAGAGCTAAGCTCGGTTGTCGGTCTGCCCCTGTACATGATATTTAGAGATTCTCTGGTGACTGGTATAGTGCCAGGAGACTGGCGCAAGGCCAATGTAGTTCCCATCTTCAAAAAGGCTCCAAGTCTTGCCTAGGTAATTTTAGACCAGTAAGTTTAACATCTATTGTTTGAAAACTATTTGAGGGGCTCATAAGGGACTATATACAGGAATATGTGGCTGAATCTAATATTATAAGTGATTGCCAGCATGTTTTTACTAAGGACAGAAGTTGTCAGACCAACCTGATCTGTTTTTATGAAGAGGTGAGTAGAATTCTGGATAGCGGAGCGGCTGTGGATATAGTGTTTTTAGACTTAGCAAAGGTGTTAAACACTGTCCCTTATAAGCATCTGTTGGGTATATTAGAATCCATTGGGTTAGAAATAACAGTGTGTAATTGATTTAAAAACGGGCTATCGGATCGTACTCAAAGAGTGGTGGTAAGTGGCTCCTACTCTGAGTGGTCCCCAGTTATGAGTGGTTTGCCCCATTATTGGGTCCTCTTTTATTTAATGTATTTATCAATTATATAGTGGAGGGAATTAATAGCATTGTTTCTATTTTTGCAGATGACACCAAGCTATGTAGTGTAGTGCAATCTATAGAAGATGCTCATAAATTGCCAGCAGACCTGGACACACTGAGTGTTCGGGCATCCACTTGGCAAATGAGGTTCAATGTGGATAAATGTAAGTTTCTGAATCTGGGTGCGAATAATCTACAGGCATCATATGTCCTAGGGGGAGAAAAACTGGGACAATCGCTTTTTGAGAAAGATCTGGGTGTTCTTGTAAATCATAAACTACAGAACAGCATGCAGTGTCAATCAGCTGCCTCTAAGGCAAGTAAGATATTGGCGTGTATTAAAGGGAGGATGGGACTCGCCCGGGGCAAGGATGTAATTTTGCCACTGTATAAAGGGATTGGTTGCGGGCCTTACTTGGAATATGCTGTTCTGTTCTGGGTTCCAGTTTATAGAAGAGATGTAAAGGAGATGGAGAGAGTTCAAAGACGAGCAACCAAACTTACAAGGTGAATGGAGCATCTTAGTTATGACGAGAGGTTAGTAGAATTGAACTTATTTAGTCTTGAGAAAAGATGGCTTTGGGGGGACATGATTAATTTATATAAGTGATATATGAATATCCCCTACAAAATGTATGGTGGAAAACTATTTCATGTAAAACCCCCTCAAAAGACAAGGGGACATTCCCTTCGGCTGGAGAAAAAAAGATTCAATCTCCAGGGGAGAAAAGCATATTTCACTATAAGAACTGTAAATAGGGAATACCGGGCCTGAGCGCGGTCACAGCAGCAAAGTTGGGAGTTTCAAAAAAGGTTTAAGTTAACTACCTGAAAACTAAAGAATTTAAATAGATACATAGCTTTTTAAAATTTTGGGATCCTGTTGGGGCGGCTCGGGGGACAAAAGATGGGTTTACCTGGAATGATTGGTTTTCCTGTGGGTTTCAGGGCATTCCCCAGTGAGGAGGTGGGTTGAACCCCTTGTCTCCCCCCTTCACCAAATTTTTCCCCCCCCCTTGGTTTTAACTTGATGAACACGTGTCTTTTTTAAACCATGCTAACTATGTAGCTATGAAACTATGATGTATCACAAATCAGAGAAAAGTTTATTTCACCATCCGATCCAGTAGATTAGATGGTCACTCACTGTCCAGCAGATTACCAAGTGCCTAAAACCGCGTATTTTCACATTTGTGGGTGCCCCAAATGTTTATTGAATTTCCAAACCATTCAAAAGCAATGACACCTCCACAGCATAAATTGTCCATTTATTAAACATTTTATAGTTTACAAATATGGAACAGATATAAAAAAAAATAAACACTACAAAATAAAAAATAAAGCATTAAAGTAAAATGGCAACTGCATAGGTTCTACCTTAAAATATATTCTCCTACAAGGTAGGAAACTATGCGGGACAAAACATAACGCTTTTCTTCTTTTTATATAGGTCGTCTGGCAATATTTGACTAGCCATGAAGCGATTGCCTGCTGTGGAAGAAGAATGCCAGCAGTAGGGGAGGGAACACACACCCTCCACAGCCGCCTCATCCCCCCAGAAAGCAGAGGGGGAAAAAGAAGACCTGGGGCCTTCATGGGGACTCCCCTTTGCCCCCAGTCCCCAATGGCAACAGCAGTAGCGCCCCCCGGGCTGGGCCCCTCAACAGAGCTAAAGTTCTGCTGGCTTTTCCCCAAATCAAGGGCCCCCCCCAGCCATGCCCTTTTACATCTCCCACCTACCTCTTCCAGCCATCCGGTGAGTGAAAGGACCCGGTGTGAAAGGGGTAGAGAACTGGAAGCAGAGGAACGTACCTTTGTACGACATGTTGACGGGGGTGACAGATACGATTATTTTGCCTATTGTGTTGTAGATTGCTGCTGCCATCTGCAACGTGCTCAACAAGATCACTACATGGCATTCTGTCTCATCACGGCAGATGTCTTTGACTCACCACAGTCCACACAATACATCAGTCTCCTCTCCTTGCCTGCTTGATTTGTTTGTATTGCGGGGGTGAAAGGTGCTCCTCATCATCCGGTTCGGGTCCAAAATCCTCAGGACCAAACCATCTTTCCAGCTCCCTCGACCTCCACAACCCACTTTTCCCCTTTAAACCTTTTTCCCTCTCATTCCCAGCTCATGCCCACTTCTGGGGAGCTAGGTATTACCCCTATCAACATTACCAATACCATAGCAGTGGGTACCACTACCCCACCCAAACCTAACCGATAACATTTGTCCCCATTTTTCATTTAAGCTATTAGGACTATTTTCAAATTTTTTTAATATCTATGTTTACCCAGATTTTTTTTGCTATTTTCATTCAGATTTTATATCTAATGTTGAAATTAATGTTAATTAATGTTAAATGTTAAAAACCAGTGAAAACTGACTGAAAAAAAGTTCAGAAACCGCACCAAAGACCACAACAAAAAACTGAAACTACCGAAAAAAATTTTCGGAAATCCAGCATATTTTGCCAAAAAGCTGACAAAAACTCAGGATTCAAAATGGTTTTAGGATTGGGTTCCCATGCATATTTTGCTTTGCCGGTAGGACCCAGCCCTAGGCCCAAATACAACATCATTTGTCAAAAATGTGTCCAAAATCTGACGGGCATTTTGACTTTTTAGCCCGGGTCTTTTTTGAATTTGCCGTCGCCATATATTGAATGTATGGGGCGTGACAAATCCCAGCTTATCCCGAGAAATACAGCATATTGCATATTTGCCAGGTTTTAAACCCAACTGTAAAAAATCCGTGATGTATAGACTGCAGTATGGATTTTTTTTTATTGCTGTCTATGCAGCACAGGGTACTGTCAGATTTTCGGAAATCCAACGGTATTCCTGTGCTGTGTAGACATTGCCTTAGGCTAGATCCACACAGCAATTTGAAAATGCTGCCCAAGTTCCGACAGAATTTTCAAAATTTTGTTTTTGGGGGATTTCAGTTCCCGGGCCCTTGGGCATTAAACTGGGGAAACCTTTACCCGCTTTTTATAGATCTTTACTCCGCCGGTCGGTTTTCGTTTCATAAAAACCTCAGAAAAAAAATCTGTTCTGTATAGACTACAGCACGGATTTTCTATTGAAGTCTACACAGCATGGGGTATGGTAGGTTTTTCAGTGGATTCAGAATACTGGACAGCTGGAAAAAACCCAAACCGAAACCTGATAGTAGACCTGTAGCCCAAAAAACGCCCTAAAACGTGCATAAAAACCTTGTTGTTTGTGAACTACAATGCTATTTTACACAGGAATCAATGAAAATGAATTGGGGGCATTTTAGAGGCTTTTTGACGCTGTTTTGAGCAAGGAAACGCTATGAAAACTGCATCAAAATCAGCTGTGTGAATATACCCCATAATTATCTCACCTGATACATTATAAGTATGCTGGAACTTTAAAGGCGACTATTTTACAAAGTTAATCATTTTATTATGCAAGACAGCTTTAGTGGTTTTAATTTAATAGGGTTTTTTTTTTTTTCATTTTTAAGGGATGTACAGGGTTTTCTTCCCAAAAAGCACTCAATTTGTCTACAGGTTGTGTTGGGTAGCATTTTTTTTTAATAATGTACAACCCTTTTTGAAGCAATATATCTTTGTAACAAGACCAATTAGAGATGTGGACTGAACAAGAGAGTGAAGTCCAAAGGATTCTGTTTTCTTCACCTTTAACCCTTGTAAGAGGATGCGGACTTTGCCAGAGGATATCCCAAAGTTGCTAAACTCGGAGTAGTCTGCATTAGCAGCAGATGGCGCGTAGATGGACTGAAGTCATGGCAGTGAGACAGCCAGCAGGAATCAGAGTCAGACAATGCACTGGACGAGGCAAGCAGAGTTCTGTTATAAAGTGGACAAGCAGACATCATTATAATTTACAAAGAAGAAGATGCGGTGAAAGACACCTGGTCAATACCAAACAGTATAGAATCAAACATTTGTAGCCGAGACAACCAAAATAATCCTATTTCCCAGACTCACAGTGTACTGTGATAAGAATCCTTAAAAAACCTTATTAAAACTTAATACTAAAACATATATTTTTCTTCTAGTTTGTTTTTCCCTCTTCATTGATTATTGGACATGATTATGGGAACAGCCATCTTGTCTAAGAGGCTGATTTGAATTGGTAACAGCAGTTGAGAGATTTGCTTTTCAGCACCATGTTGAATTAGGTAACTGGTGTCTCATGATGACGCAGTAACCTCAGTTGAACAACTTTGTATGCATGCATCTAATCTATGCATAGCTCATTGGGCAGGGAGGGAAACAATCATTTGGTTTTTGTATTGGTCTGGAATAATCAAAAATACACATTTTTCAAAAACACATGTTCAAAATTAAACTTAGTGTTAACATTGGGTCGCCCTATCACTGTATAAAAGTAACCCCCAAAATAATAGTAAATATAACTCCATGCTCATTTTTTATTGGTTGGACTTGATTCTACTCTCCTGTTCTAAAATTATAACTCCATCTCAAATTCAACTACATTGCTAATAAACCCATTTGAGAAAAGTATCTTTTACTTCAGAAACAACCCTTTTACCACCAGTCTAATTTTAAGATAAATTGCACTTCACTATATAAAATTCCTCTGTTGACCTAAAAGCTTGAGTGGAAAAGTTTTTCCTTTCCCCAATTAAGTGGCAACACTACAGCCAGTTAACCTTGTTTTTTCACCTGACCACACACTATTTTACTTGGCTGTTGCCTCCCTACTTTCACTAAAATCTATTTCCTTCTGCTTCCTGACTCCTGGTGCCTTCATTAGATTATATGAGACTCACGTCTCCACCCAACACCTTACTTAAGTGCATCCCTTAATGGTGATAGCAGTTCTTGTTGATTTTTTACCTATACAACAAAAATCATTAAACTCATAAGTTCTGTAAAAATTTCTTCATGGCACTACTTTGCCCCGCTGATACATAATCTACCAGAAATAAGCAACTGGAGTGGCAAATGACTTGTTTGTGACTGCATGTTCAGTGGATTAGATGCCTCAGTTCACCTAAGGCTATGTCTGCACAGCAAATGTTAAAATGCTGTCCAAAATCTGACAGCACAGGTTAGCGCTAACATTGGATTTCCCGCCGCCACAGTACATTGACTATATGGGAATTTGCCATAAGATAGCACACATTCCATTTGCTGGTTTAGAAATCCCACAGTAGAAAATCCGTGCTGTGTAGACAACAGCTTGGATTTTCTACTGCGGTCTATGGGCACTGGGTTACAGTCAGATTTTTGTGGATTCTGAATACTGAATCCACTTAAAAATCCAGCTGTAACCTATGCTGTGTAGACATGGCCTAGCAGTCTAGAAAACAATATTTGGTCTGCACATCCAAAATGTTTTAAAAAACATGAGCAAAGGAGAACGCTGTTGTGGCAGCAACATACAAACACAATCCAATATCAGCAGCACACTATTAGTACTAAAAACAATCAAAAGGAACACAGGAATTTTTGGAGAAGCATTTCTGCTACTTTGAATACATGAAGAATTTTGGGCTTCTTAGTTTACATTTTTTTTTTATCAAAACTGTGTAAGCCCACCTGCCATCAGCAAGGCAACCTCAATACAGGTGGGAAACTACTCTACATATTACCTCTCTTGGTTCCTGTTCAGACCTCCACATTTCAGAGAGAGTAGATTCTAGCTACAAGGTAACCTGTATTGATTTAAAAACCTGTGTAGGTGGGCGGAATGCAAGAAACCAAAAAAGGGGCAGCAATTCCCCACTTCTTTTTGATTGTTTTTAGTGCTAGTTTTGTGCTATTGGATTGTGTTTGTATGTTACTGACACACCAGTGTGCACCTATGCTCATTTTTTTTTCAAATTCTTTTTAGGGTTGTGCAGAGCAAATATTGTTTTCTAGACTGTTTGTATGGGGGAGTGGTTTCTTGCACTCCACCCACCTGCACAGGTTTTTAAGTCAGTGCAGAGTAGCTTGTAGCTTGAATCTACTCTCCTTGAAATGTGGAGGTCTGAACAGGCACCAAAAGAGGTAACATAGCATAGGTTCCCAATTGTATTGAGGTGGCCTTGCTGATATCAGATGGGTTTACACAGTTTTGATCACAAATGTAAACTAAGAACCTCAAAAATGCTTTTCCAAAAATTGCTATGTTCTTTTTGATTGTTTTTAGTGCTAGTAGAGTGCTGCTGATATTGGATTGTGTACACATGGCCTAACACCTTGGTACAGGAATAGGTTGATGTTTCTATTATTCTTTTTGCTGCTGCTTTGGTATTCATCATAATCAGTAAGATTACATAGCTATGTATTGCAACAACCCATGTCAAGCAGATTAAACAAATTTTGTTTAATATTAGAATATTATTTGAAGCCATCCAAACACCTTTTCCTCCCCGCCTTCCATAAGTCATGACTCTTTTATGTTTCTGTCTACAAGACATACTGCCATATGGGGCGCTGTTTTCAAGTCAAATAATACTTTTTAATGGTACCATTTACTGTACCATATGATTTACTGGAAAACAAACAAAATTCTTTGTGACCTGGAACTAAAAAGAAATCACAATTACACGACATTTTAGGGTAGGGTTTTGGTTTTTAATGGATTTACTGCATTTACACATGAACATTTTGGGTGCTATGTATGAAAACTTAGGTGCCTGACTAGTGTTGAGCGATTTTTATCGACAAAGTTGAAATCGCAAGGTTTTTATGTGAATCCGAATTTCCAATCATGCGATAATTAAGTTAAAATCTGTGCATCCATACTAATAAGATCGCGCCTCTTTTTTCGCGCTTCCTGTAATTTTGGCGGCCAAGCAACATCAGATTACGAATAGAGCAGGGTGAGATGTGGTGTGCGACGTCATGACTGGGATGTGTAAGGTTGCGATTGGCTGGAAAAATCACATGACCTCGTTTTACAATATGAACAGCGTTTCCTGTTTCAGCCTCAGTGTCTCTCGCGTCTCATAGGGATAGGAACCCTGCGTTTGCCTGTGGCCAACAAGCTCAGCGAAATAAGTCTATTTCTGCACATAGAAAAACCACTACTATTAGCTGTGATCCTTCCAATTTAGTTAGATTAGGATTGAACATTTTAATGTAGTTAGCTAGAGAATTTTATAAGCAGAATCACCACTGTAAATTCCCGGCGGTGAGCGGGGGGGGCCCCGCGGGCGAAACACAGACAACCCCTTCTAGCTATAAAGAACACTGGATAAATTCCCCCCAAGACTTAGTTAGACATTGTAAGGAATATCTTTTATTTATTAACAGTTTCTATTGAAATATATTTCCTGGATATTGGGCAGCCTGAACTTATATTGGATAGAACATAATTTCCTAGTAACTGCGGTCTTTTTGTTTAGCTGCAAAACTCCACTTTTATATCAGTCTACATTACAGATAGGAGTTCAATTTTTAACCCATTAACACCTGTGACGTTGATATACCACCTTGCCACTTAAATTACAAACCAGCAATCTTGTAGTCCAGCACAGGTTGTTTTGTTGCCAAAATACCGTGTATCTACGAAAACATCATCAGTTTACTGGTCTTTTGACTTTTGCGCACCCAGCACTGTTCAGTGACGGCAGCATCAACTAAATATTAAAACACCAATACTATATTCACCAACAGGTGAATTGAACAGGTGCAAAAAATCCAGTTTATTATATCAAAACATAACAGTTACGTTTTTTGACTTTTGCGCTACCCAGCACTGTCATTGACTCATCATCTAAGTAAATATTAAAACATCAATTCTATATTCACATCTGGTGAATTGAAAGGTGTCAAAAAATACAGTGTATTATATCAAAAACATAACATTACGTGTTTGTTTTGACTTTGCGCACCCACACTGTTCATTGACGCAGCTTCTACCGTAAAATCTTAAATATAGACAGCAATTCTATATTCACACACAGGGGAATGAAAGTGCAAAAAAACAGTATTATTAATATCAAAACAAAACATAACAGTTACGTGTTTTTTTGACTTTTGCGCGACCCAGCACTGTTCATTGACGCAGCATCTACTACCGTAAATCTAAAACAGCATTCTATATTCACCACAGGTGAATAGAAAGGTCAAAAAATAACCTGTTTATTATAACAAAATAATAACATTTCCGGGTTTTTGACTTTTGCGCCACATCCAGCACTGTTTCATTGAAGCAGCAATCTACGGAAATCTTAAAACATCAGCGAATTTCAATATTCACCACAAGGTGAATTGAAAGGGTGCAAAAAAATACCGTTTTAATATATCAAAATATAACTGTTAACTTGTTTTTTGACTTATGCGCACCCAGCACGGGTTCATTGACGCAGCCTCTACGTAAATCTAAAACACAATTCTATAATCCCCCACACACAGGTGAATTGAAAGTGCAAAAAATAACAGTTATTATATCAAAACATAACAGTTACCGTGTTTTTTTGACTTTTGCGCACCCAGCACTGTTCATTGGACGTAAGAGCAGCATCTACGGAATCTTAAAACAGCAATTCTATTATCACACAGGTGAATTGAAAGGTGCAAAAATACAGTTTATTATATCAAAACATAACAGTTACGTTGGTTTTTTCGACTTTGCGCACCCCAGCACTGTTCATTGACGCAGCACTTCTACGTAAATCTTAAACCACAATTTCTATAATCACCCACAGGGAATTGAAAGGTGCCAAAAAATACCGTTTATTATATCCAAGAACATAACAGTTTACTGTTTTATTTGACTTTTGCGCACCCAGCACTGTTCAGTGACGCAGCATCTACGTAAATCTTAAAACAAGCAATTCTAATATTCACGCACAGGTGAATTGAAAGGTGCCAAAAAATACAGTTTATTATTATATGCAAAACATAACAGTTACGTGTTTTTTTGACTTTGCGCCCCAGCCCTGTTCATTGACGCAGCATCTACGTATATCTTAAAACAGCAATTCATATTCACCACAGGTGAATTGAAAGGTGCAAAAAATACAGTATTATTATAATCAAAACATAAAGTTACTGTTTTTTGACTTTTGCACACCCAGCAATTGTCATTGAAGCAGCATCCCGTAAATCTTAAAACACAATTCTATATTCACCACAGGTGACTTGAAAGGGTGCCCAAAAATACAGTTTTTTATTATATCAAAACATAACAGTTACTGGTATTTTTGACTTTTGCCGCACCCAGCACTGATCATTGACGCAGCATCTACGTAAATCTTAAAACAGCAATTCTATATTCACCACAGGTGAATTGAAAGGTGCAAAAAATACAGTTTATTATATCAAAACATCAACAGTTTACGTGTTTTTTGCTTTTGCGCACCCAAGCACGTTCATTGACGCAGCATCTACGTAAATCTTAAAACAGGCAATTCTAATTCACCACAGGAGAAATTGAAAGTGGGCAAAAAAATACCGTTTATATAATCAAAACAATAACAGTTACGTGTTTATTTGACTTTTGCGTCACCCAGCACTGTTCTTGACGCAGCATCTACGTTAAATGCTAAAAACAGCAAATACTAATATTCACCACAGGTGAATTGAAAGGTGCATAGAAAATAACCGTTTATTATATCAAAACGTAACAGTTTTACTTGTTTTTATGACTTTTCGCACCCAGCAACTGTTCATCTGACCAGCATCTACGTAAATCTTAAAACAGCTAATTCTATTTCACCACAGGTGAATTGAAAAAGGTGCAAAAAATACAGTTTTAATTATATCAAAACAAACAGTTACTGTTTTTTGACTTTTGGCGCACCCACACTGTTCCATATGACGCAGCATCTCTAACGTAAATCTTAAAACAGGCAATTCTATATTCACCACATGTGAATTGAAAAGGAGGCAAAAAATACAGTTTTATTATATCAAAACATAACAGTTACGTGTTTTTTGACTTTTGTCACCCAGCAAACTGTTCAGTGACGCAGCATCTACTAAATCTTAAAACTAGCAATTCATATTACACCACAGTGAATTGAAAGGTGCAAAAAATACAGTTTAATTATATCAAAACATCAACAGTAATACGTGTTATTTGACTTTTGCGCACCCAGCCACTGTTCATTGACGCAGCATCAAACGTAAATCTTAAAACAGCAATTCTATATTCACCACGGTAAAGTGGAAAGGGCAAAAAATACAGTTTATTATATCAAAAACAAACAGATTACGTGTTTTTTGACTTTTGGCCGCACCCAGCACTGTTCATTGACCGCAGCATCCTACGTAAATCTTAAAACAAGCAATTCTATATTCACCACAAGGTGAATGGAAAGGTGCAAAAAATACATTTATTATATCAAAAACATAACAGTTACGTGTTTTTTTGACTTTTGCGCCCAGCACTGTATCATTGAAGCAGCATCTACGTAAATCTTAAAACAGCAATTCTATATCACCACAGGTAATTGAAAGGTTCAAAAAATACAGTTTATTATATCAAAACATAACAGTTACGTGTTTTTTTGACTTTTGCGGCACCCCACACTGTTTCATTGAACTGCAACATCTACGAAAATCTTAAAACAGCAATTCTATATTCACCACAGGTGAATTGAAAGGTGCAAAAAAAACAGTTTATTATATCAAAACAAAACGTTTACGTGTTTTTTGTCTTTTTGCGCACCCAGCATGTTCATTGACGCAGCATCTACGTAAATCTTAAAACAGCAATTCTATTTCACCAACAGTAATTGAACGGTGCATAAAAATACCGTTTATTATATCAAAAACATATCAGTGACGAGTTTTTTGACTTTGGCGCACGCCTCACTGTTCATTGACGCAGCATCTACGTAAATCTTTAAAACAGCAATTCCTATATTCACCACAGTGAATTGAAAGGTGCAAAGACATACCGTTTTATTTAACAAAACATAACAGTTACTGTTTTTTTTGACTTTTTTGGCACCCACACTGTTCCATTGACGCAGCATCTACGTAAATCTTAAAACAGCAATTTCTATATTTCACCACAGGTGAATTTGAAAGGTGCAAAAAAATACAGTATATTATATCAAAACATACAGTTACTTGATTGTGACTTTTTGCGCAACCCAGCACTGATTCATTGACGCAGCATCTACGTAAATCTTAAAAACAGCAATTCTATAATTCACCACAGGTGAATTGAAAGTTTCAAAAAATACAGTTTATTATACAAAAACATAACAGTTACGAGTTTTTAGACTTTTAGTGCACCCAGCACTGTTTTCATTAGTTGACGCAGCATCTACGTAAATCTTAAAACATAGCAATTCATATATTCACCACAGGTGAATTGAAAGGTGCACAAATACAGTTTATTATATCAAAAATAACAGTTACGTGTTTTTTGACATTTTGCGCACCCCAGCACTGTTTCATTGACGCAGCATCAACTAAATCATAAAACAGCAATCTATATTCACCACAGTTGAATTGAAATGGTGCAAAAAAATACAGTTTAATATATCAAAACATAACAGTTACGTGTTTTATGACTTTTCCCACTCCAGCACAGTAATTGACGCACGCAATCTACGTAAAAATCTTAAAACAGCAATTCTATATTCACTCACCACAGGTGAATTGAAAGGCAAAAAATACAGTTTGTATTATAATCAAACATAACAGTTACGATGTTATTTGACTTTTTGCGCACCCACACTGTCAATGACGCAGCATCTACGTAAATCTTAAAACAGCAATTCTATATTCACCACAGGTGAATTGAAAGGTGCAAAAAATACCGTTTATGATATCAAAACATAACAGTTACGTGTTTTTTGACTTGTGCGCACCCAGCAACTGATTCATTTGACGAAGTATCTACTTAAATCTTAAAACAGCAATCCTATATTCACCACAGGTGAATTGAAAGGTGCAAAAATACCGTTTATTATATCAAAACAAAACAGTTACGTGTTTTTTTTTTGACTTTTTGCGCACCCAGCACTGTTCATTGACGCAGCATCTACGTAAATCTTAAAACACAATTCTATATTCACCACAGGTGAATGAAAGGTGCAAAAAAATACAGTTTATTTATATCAACATAACAGTATACGTGTTTTTTTACTTTTGCGCACCCAGCACGTTCATCTGACGCAGCATCTACGTAAATCTTAAAACAGCAATTATATATTCAGCACAGTGAATTGAAAGGGCAAAAATACTGTTTATTTATATCAAAACATAACAGTTACGTGTTTTTTTAACTTTTCCGCACCCAGCACTGTGCATTGACGCAGCATCTATCTAACAGTAAATCTTAAAAAACAGCAATTCTATAATCACCACAGGTGAATTGAAAGTGTGCACAAAATACAGGTTTTATTTAATATCAAAACATAACGTTTACAGTTTTTTGACTTTTGGCGCACCCCAGCACTGTTCAATTGACGCAGCAAACTACGTAAATCTTAAAACATGCAATTCTATATTCCCCACAGGTGGAATTGAAAGGAGCAAAAAAAAAAATTTATTATTTCAAAACATAACAGTTACGTGTTTTTTTGACTATTGCGCACCCAGCACTGTTCAATTGACGCAGCATCCTACGAAAATCTTTAAACAGCAATTCTATAATCACCACAGGTGAATGAAAGGTGCAAAAAATCCGTTTATTATATCCAAAACATAACAGTTACGTGTTTTTTTGACTTTTTGCGCCCGACCAGCACTGTTACATTGACCAGCAAGTCTTACGTAATCATAAAAACAGCAATTCTATATTTCACCACAGGTGAATTGCAAGGTGCAAAAAATACAGTATATTATATCAAAACATAACAGTTACAGTGTTTATTTGACTTTTGCGCACCCAGCATTGTTCATTGACCACATCTCCGTAAATCTAAAACAGCAATTCTAATATCACCACAGGTGAATTTGAAGGTGCAAAAAACACAGTTTTATTATATCAAAACATAACAGTTACTGTTTTGACTTTTTTGCGCACACACACTGTTCATTGACGCAGCATCTACGTAAGAGACTTCAAACAGCAATTCTTCATATTCACCACAGGTGAATTTGAAAGGTTGCAAAAAATACAGTATTATTATACAAAACATAAACAGATACGTGTTTTTTTTGGACGTTTGCCCCAGTCCAGATTTGTTGATAGACACATTGCAGATAAATTGAATCCAGCAATTTTGTTTTTGATTAGGGGGAGGGATTTGAGAATACTGTGATTTGCCTGTCTTTTAATAAGAGACTTTCCAAAACTATTCCATACCTTCTCAAATTTTTATATTTCTGAACATGGAGCTAAATGCAGGGGTAAGCGAGCAAAGAGGGGGTAGCACATGGAGGTAGAGTACGAGAGAAGGTGCTCCTTCCAGTGCTGGCGACAACACGCATGCCAGCGGATCGTCAGTTGCAGGACCGTCGGGCCTGTCATCGCTGGGTCAGGGCCCTGTGAATCTAAGTAACGAACATCGTCGCCAATCTGTCCTTCAGTGGTTAATGCAACCTGCATCTAGCAGTCTTACCTCCTCGTCCTCGCAGTCCCGGCCACAAATGTCGTCATCAGCATCATCAGCATCTGTCCAACATGAAGCAGCCCAAATGTCAACTCGTGTACCCACCACTGTGGATAATCCATTTTCTGAAGACCTCTTTGAGGACAAAATGCGGTTGGGGTCAGAAGGCATGTTAAAAGATCAAGAGCCAAAAGGATGATTTTCTCTGCTCTGACGCCCAGTTACTGATGCCATCAGAGGAGGTGAAGGAAGCCGGTCAATCAGCAAAAATCCCGGGCGGTCGGCAACGCCTTGCAGTGCCCCTTGCTTGTAGCCCGCAGCTTCTGGATGCAGAAAGTCAGGACACCAAGTCACCTGTGTGATGATGATAAATGATGACGACATTGCGGATCCATCCTGGTCTTTTCCGCAGAATTTGCTTGCGAGCGCTTCATCATGGACGAGGAGGAAGACGATGGGGTAGTGTCAGTACGGGTTCCGCCTTAAAAAGGGAGAGGGCGGTCGCAGAAGTCCGCTGATATGATTCCGCCAGCCACGGTCGCGCAAACCCCGCTCCTCGCTTATCGCCGTCAAAAAGGTCCAGGACCTCTCAAGCCTGGGCCTTCTTTGAGCAAGCCTCTGATTCACCCAGCGATGCCGCCTTTGCCGTACACGCAGAAGTCGAGGCAAGACCCTTAAGTGGTTAACCACCACCAACAGGTCTAGTCACATGCATCGAATGCATGATTGAAATGGAGGGAACACTTGGCCAAAAAAGGCCAGACCGAAGCCGGGCCTCCAACCACTGTCACACACCCTCTGTCTCCGCCTCCTCCTCCCCGCCACCACCAAGCGTTCCTCAGCTGCCCATGTCTCTCAGAGTCATGATCAGGGATCAGCCTCCGCTTCAGCCTCCACCGTCGCCCGAGTACCACCAGCACCACCAGAGACCCATCCTACCCCCTTCTCCTTCCGCCAGTTTGACGACCTGCACGCCGTACAGCGGCCAGTCTAGCAGCCAGCCTTCTGTCTTCCAGGTTTGGGAGCAGAAGAAACACTTTAACCCAAACCATCCCAAAGCCAAAAGCCTGAATGTCGGCATTGCCAGGCTTTTGGCCTTGGAAAAGTTGCCTTTCCGTCTGGTGGACACAGATGGGTTCCGCCACATCATGGCCCTCACCTGCCCCCAATACCAGATGCCGAGCAGGCATTCTTTGCCAGAAAAGCCGTCCCTGCCCTGGCCAGCCACGTGTCATCTAAAATTTCAAGCGCGTTGTCTGCATCTGTGTCCGGAAAAGTCCATCTCACCACCGACACATGGACTAGTAAGCACGGCCAAGGCCGCTATATCTCTGTGACAGCTCACTGGGTGAGCTGGGTGGATGTCTCTGGGGGTGACGGTGGCTCTCAGGCTCGGCGCACGCTCTTCAAAACCGCAGGATGGTGCAGGGCTCTTTCCCCCAAGGTCCTCTGGTGGCATCACGTGCCCAGAGACACCAGGCCGTGTTGAAATTAATCTGCCTTGGAGACCGTCCACACACAGGTCAGGAGCTGTGGACGGCTCTAAGCAACGAGACCGAGCGCTGGCTGGGTGACAAGAACCTTGTGCCAGGCAAGGTGGTGTGCGATAACGGGCGAAATCTGCTGGCCGCCCTTAAGATCGGTAGGCTGGAGCACATCCCTTGCCTGGCACATGTCATGAACCTTGTCGTCCAGAAATTTCTAAAGAGCTACCCGGGTCTGGACTGCCTGCTGAAGAAGGCTCGAGGTCTGAGTTCGCACTTCCGCCGTTCGCACCCTGCTTCGTCCCGCCTGGCTGCGTTGCAGCGTCAGCTCGGCCTCCCCGTCAACCGTCTCATTGTTGACGTGGCAACACGCTGGAATTCCACCCTCCACATGCTCCAGCGATTGTGGCAGCAGCGCAATGCCATTACGCAGTACGAAGTGACACATGGCCTGACAAGCAGCGGTACGGACCTCGGGGTGTTGAACCACCGAGAGTGGAGGCAGGTGAAAGAGCTCTGCACCATCCTTGCCAGTTTTGAAGAAGCCACCAAAATGGTCAGTGCGGACAATGCCCTTGTCAGCATGAGCATTGTGGTGATCTTAGTTCTGGAACGATCGTTGGACACTCTGAAACAACAGGTCCCGCCAGCGACGGAGGAGGAGACGGACACAGATGCGGACACGGAGCCTTTCTCTCCGTCAAATCCACAAGGCCCGACAGTTTCACAATTTCATCGGTCTTCATTAGGCAGTGGTTCGGGGTCCAGAGCTAGTGCAAGGTGGCGCATCAGCTCTCAGGGTGCATCATCTCAGGCAAGTCAGGGCTGTGTTGAAGCTGTGCCGGAGGCAGCGGAGGAGGAGGAGGAGGAGGAGGTATTCCTAGACACCGATGTTACCGACGTCCCTGCCTTGGAAAGAGGTTGGCGCGAATTTGAGGCGGAGGAGGAAGATGAGGAAGATCAGTTTGCTAGTGCCCCTCGACCCAGAGGCTTGGGAAATCAAGGCTCCATCTCTCACATGAGTGCTTGGATGCTCCATTTCCTCCAACATGATCCTCGCATTAAGGCCATCAAAATGAACAACAGTTACTGGGTGGCCACCCTCCTGGATCCCCGGTACAAAACAAAAATCAGCACTTTCCTTCCACCCACCCAAATAGAGAGTAAAATGCAGGAAATGGAGACCTTGCTGATTGATCAACTGGAGACATCTGTTGCGTCTGCTTCACGTTCCCCAAATGTCACGGTGGAACAACATCAGCGACGTGACAGCAGTAGAGTGCCAAGTAGGCGTAGCGGCAGCAGCAGGCAAGGTGGCAGAAGCCTAATGGGTGACCTCTGGCAATCTTTGTTTACCACCTCACCAACGCATGCAATGCAGGGCACACATCCAACACACAGAGATCAGCTTAAGATCATGGTGCACGACTATCTGCGTCTCAACACCGATGTTTTTGCATGTGTTCCGGACCCAATAGACTTCTGGGTATCCAAAATGGACGAATGGCCCGAGCTGGCTCGTCACGCCATAGAGGTGTTGTCCTGCCCAGCAGCCAGCGTCATATCTGAGCGGACCTTCAGCACAGCTGGAGGAGTCATTACAGACAAACGCATCCGGCTTTCCACAGATAATGTGGATCGTTTGACTTTCATCAAGATGAATCAGGCATGGATCTCTGATGATGTTGTGGCCCCAATTGCCGAGGTCACCGATTAGTTGCCGTCTACTTCACATTCCTTTTCAAACAGAAATGGTCCTCTTGAAAACTTTTTTTTAAAATGATCATTTCTTACTGCAATTTTTATTCTCTTTTCCCAACAGTTCATTTTGCTGGTTTTGCTGTGAGGAGACTGTAAAAGACAGCAAGGTTTCATGACAACACCGTATTCCATTTACTCACTTTATCTTAAGAAGTTTTCGCATTGTCAATGGTTTTGAGGTCATGTTGCTGTGAGATACAGCAATAATCATGGTCCTTTGAACAGAAATGTGACTTCTAAGTGGCATTTCTCCCTCACAATTTTTAATAGTGGCTGAGAAGTCATATTTATAATTTTTTGGGTCATGTGCTGTGAGATACAGCTATAATATGGTCCTTTGGAAAGAAATGTGCTTCTAAGTGGCATTTCTCCCTCACAATTTTTAACAGTGGCTGAGAAGTCATTTTTATAATTTTTGGGTCATGCTGCTTTGAAATGCAGCAATACTACAGACCCTATTATAAAAAAATGTTGTTTCTAACAGAAATTTGTTCTTCACAATTGACCAAAGTGGCTCAGGGGTCATGGTTTGAATTTTTGGGGCATTTTGCTGAGACATCATCTATAACTAACTAACAGGTCCTATTCTAAAAAATGTTAGTTTTCTAAACAGACTTTGTTCTCACAATAGTCAATATGCTCCAGGGTGATGGTGCTGTCAGAACAGAATAGTAGGAACTACTGTTTAAATGGACACATATGGCAAAATGACTTGTTTTTTTGCAAGATCTTTAACATAGCTAATCAAACCACTGTATTGATGACAACCCAATTAATACAATGAAAAAAAAGAGAAACCAAAGACATGGAGGTAATTCATCCAATTTTAAAAATGTGTTTTTCTAGAAATAAAGTACTAAAAAACTAGAATGTACAAATAGCTGTTAAAAAAAATTCCCTCCTGAAATGGGTACAAGGTAGGTAAAGGAAAAACTTGACCAATGTTAGGTGTATTCAGAGAACATGGATTATGGAAGCACAGACAGAGAAACAAAGACAGAGACCATTTCCTCCAGCACGTTGATAAAATGAGAAAAAGAATGGCAGAGATTAAAGGGCACCAGGTTGTAACAGGAGCGTTAACCCACCATATTTCCAAGTGAAGGCAATTTGGACCACCCTCTACGGAGGGCAAGCGGCTACGCCCAGGTATTGACAGTGTACAGAGGAAGGCGGGAGTTCTCACATTCCGCTTCCGCACTCGCTTCAGCACGACAGTTTTTCTTTGCTCGTCATCAGGCATTTTAACCTGCTTTTTAATAGAGAGGGAAACGCCAGCCGGGGTTTTCACCGCACCCACTGAACCCGCCCGGTCATGCTGGGGCCCCAGGACAGGTAATCAATGCCTTTAAACAAAATGGGTTTGAAAGACTCCTTTTTTCCGGCATTTTTTAAATGTGGGGGGTAAAGCAGGTTGGGGCTCAGCTGGGCCCAGGACAGGTATAGCAATTTCCGGGAAACTAAAATGGTGGGAAAGACTCCTTTTTCCCGGCACTTTTTAAATTTTTGGGGGTAAAGCATTTGGGGGGCCATGCGGGGCCCCAGGACGGTTTAAAGTCAATTCCCGTGAAAACTAAAATGGTGGTTGAAAGACCCCTTTTTTCCCGGGCATTTTTTAAATGGGGGGGTCAGCGGGTTTGGGGCTCATCTGGGCCCAGGACGGGTATAGCAATTCCTGAAACTAAAATGGTTTGAAAGCTCCTTTTTCCGGGCACTTTTTAAATTGGGGTCATCGGGTTTGGGGCTCATGCGGGCCCCGGGACAGGTATAAAAAAAGTCCAGTGAAACAAAAAGGGTGGTTGAAAGACCCCTTTTTCCCCGCACTTTTTAAATGTGGGGGTCGCAGGTTTGGGGCCTCATGCGGCCCGGGACGGGTATATCAATGCCATTAAACTAAAAGGGGGTTTGAAAGCCTCCTTTTTGCGGCACTTTTAAATGTGGGGGTCATCAGGTTTTGGGGCCATGCTGTGGCCCAGGACAGGTATAGCAATTCCATGAAACAAAAGGGGGTTAAAGACTCCTTTTTCCCGGGGGACTTTTTAAATGGGGGGCATGCAGGTTTGGGGCTCTTGCTGTGGCCCGGGACCGGTATATTCACTGTCCATTTGAAACTAAAAGGTGGTTGAAAGACTCCTTTTTCCGGCTTTTTTTAATGTGGGGTCATGCAGGTTGGGGCCATCTGCTTCCAACAGGGATATTCAATGCCATTAAATAAATGAGGGTTTCAAATCAACTGCCCCTTCGGGCATTTTTAATTTTGTGGGTGTGCGGTTTAAGGGGTCAGGCTGTGGTCAAGACGGGGGATAGAAAATGGTCTTGATTTTTTTTCTGTGTTTTTTATAACCAAGTTTTTTGCTTAAGATGTAGGACTATCCTTTTTCGTTGGGGGATGTTAATTTCAGCTTCCCCACCTTTTTGGGGTGTAAAAATAAAGGGTGTTGTTGCTCCCCAAGTTTTTTAATGTAATCGTTTTTCATAATCGATGCTCACTATCAAAAAAAATTTATCGTAGCGGCCGACTACACTATCGATCGACTCGATAGCCCAACCCCCCAAAAACCTCAATACTATTTTTTTTTGTGCTGTGGGCAAAAAAACCGTTTTTTTCAACCGCCAATAAAAAACAAATTTTTTTAAATTCCAAGCAAGGAATTCAATTTTTTCTTTTTTTTGTACTTTTAAAAAACACTTTTTACAATAAAAACATATTTTTGGGGTGCTCAATTTTTGCAATTTACATTTGGGGGTTTAAATTTGCGTTGTTTTTGCTGCTGTTGTGCTAAAAAACGTCTTTTTTACCGAAAAAAAAAAAAAATTTTCCTGAGCATAATTTTACAACCCAAGGTTAATTACAATTTTTCCTTGTTTGTAGCGTAAAAAACACCAAATTGTAACACCTACAAAGTTATTTTGGCTGCTCAATCTTTTGGAATTTTTAAACCAGGGGGTTTAAATTAAGCTTTTTCTGTGCGTTTGTGACTATAAACCTTTTTCACCGCCAAAAAAACATTTTTTCCGTAGCATAATTTTAAAGAAGGGTTTAAATTCATTTTTTTTCTTGTTGTGTACGTAAAAACACCAAATTTTAAAACGCTACAAAGCTTTAGTATTTTGGTGCCAATTCTTTTGGCAATTTACATCCAGGTTAATTTTAAAGGTTTTCTGCGTTGTACCAGTAAAAGAAACTTTGTTTTTCACCGCCACAAAAGAAAATTTTTAGCATAATTCATACCAAAATCCTGTTTTTTGCTTTTTTAAATTTATAAAATACACTTTTTTTAAAAGGGACATACAAGTCAATTTTTCCTGCCCATTTGGGGGAGCGCAATTTATATCCAAGGGTTACCCAAACTTCTTAGTGGGTTTATTTGGGTCAAATACGGGGTTTTATTTACATATACAGATATCTTATCAAAAATGTCTTTCATTTTAAACAAAAAGTATGTCAAAAGGGGGGGGAAAAAAAGGGGGCAGCTCTTCACCTGCATGGCAGAGGCACAAACATTCCGAAGCAGGGCGCACACAGCAAGGGACTCCACAGGGGCACCGGTAGGGCCCCAACTGCCGCTTCACTAGCGGCCGTGTTTGACACAACCCAATGGTTTTTTGATTGGGTTACTGGTTTATC
>JAODAL010013370.1:0-91588 GCA_025379985.1 Phyllomedusa bahiana | reverse complement strand
TTTTTGGGTTTTTAAAATAAAGGTTTGTTGCTCTCCCATAGACTTTAATGGAATCGCTCATAATCAATGTCACTATCAAAAAACCTTATCGAAGCGGCCGACTACGATATCGCTCATCTCGATAGCAACGCAATCGCTCAACACTAACTATGGTGTACAAAGATGGCGATTACCGCACTTCTTGGCTGGGGCCGGAAGTGGAGAAAACATGGCAGCGATGGACGCCTTCTCAAGGCTTCCAGCTGCCATGGTAAGTGATCGGGATCCCACAATATCGCCACGGGTGTCCTGATCGCAGTGAAAAATGGTGCGTGCCACCGTTTCACATTGATTTAGATGCTGAAGCCATCTTTGCCGAGGCATCTAATGGGTTAAACAGCGCAGGGGTAGCGGCAGCACCCCAGCACTGTTACCGCCGGATGTTAGCTGCAATTAGTCGCTAACACCTGTCGGCGCTGCGATCCCGCTACAAAGCCACTTCCAGGGCATCAAGACGTATCCATACGTCCTATGTCGGTAAGGGGTTAAATTTCTGGAAATTTCATGTCATTGGAATGATTGAATAAGTTGTTTTCATGTTATGTTTATTCCATTTTAAGATGGATGAAGAAATTAATTTGAGATACTGTCTGATTATAGGGGTTACTTAAGTCTAAAAAACTACGGTAATATTATGCTTTTGTGGCCCCATGAAAAAAAATTAAAAAAAGAATCTATATTCACCTTCACCCAATCCCCCATTGCAGTACCAGCTCTCCTCAGTCTTCTGTTTATAGATTTTTTTGGAGCAGGCACATCACTGCTGTAGTGTTTATTTTAAAAGCTTCACACGCCTCCACCTACTCACCTTCAGGTTTTTTCACTTTAAAAAAAATCCCCTGAGCGCAGCCGTTAGGGAAATAATGGGAAAGGAAAACAGAAGACAAAAACCCGCGCAACTGATGACCATTCATTTGTTGTGCAATTATTTTAGTCATTTGTGTTTTTTTTTTCTCATAAAAACTTACAAGTGGCATTAACAACTCTTAAAAAAAGTCTTTAAATCCCTTCACTGGCTGCCCATCGCCCAACGAATTCAGTTCAAATTACTAACCCTGACCACAAAGGCTCTCCCCTAACCCTCCCCCCCCATACATTTCCCCTAATTTCCAGATACCTCCCTCACGCAATCTCCGTCCTCCAAAGGGGGGGCCTTGTCCTCTGCTCCCCTCCATCAGCTCCCACATAACCGTTCCAAGATTTCCCGTGCTTCAAACCCACACCTTTGGGAATCCTTAACCCAAAACAAACAGACTCTCCCCAACTTTCACCTTTCAAAGCAACCTGAAAAAACCCCTTCTTCAGGATAGCCTAAACCCACACTAACCCCACACCCCTACAACCCGCCCCGCAAACATGTCTGCCCCACACCTTCTGTCTCTCCCCTTCTTCCTTGTAGATTGTAAGCCCTCGCGGGCGGGGCCTCTTTCCTCTTGTTTCAGTTATATCATTTTTTTTCCACCATTGGGATTTGTTCAAATTTGTTATGTTTGTAATTCCCCCAAAAATACAGCGCCCTGGAATTTAATGGGGCTCTAAAATAAAAAAATAATAATAATATAAACAGATGCAAATTGCCATAAATGATTTTTTTTTCTTAAAAACTAGTTATTTAGGATATAGATCTGTTTTCCTTTATTCCTTTAAAAAGCTTAATGATGTTTTTTTCTTTTTTTTTTTTTTTTTGTTCTCTTATTATTTATTTTTTTTTTTTTTTTTTTTTTTTTTTTTTTTTTTTTTTTTTTTTTTTTTTTTTTTTTTTTGGGGTTTTTTTTTTTTTTTTTTTTTTTTTTTTTTTTTTTGGGTTTTGTGTTTTTTTTTTTTTTTTTGGGGTTTAAAAAACTTCAAAAGTTTGGGGGGAAAAAATTTAAAAACCATTCAAAAACCAGGTTCCAAAACCCTTAAAGACAAAAATTAGAAGGGGAAAAGAGAAAAACCCCGGGAGGAAAAAATTTTCCCCAAATTTTCCTTCGGGTTTCCTTTTCCATCCCCCTTTTCCCTTTTTTTGTTTGAAAGGGTAACTGGTTTGGTTTTTGGGGGTTGGGGGAAAATCCTTTTGAAAAAAAATTTGTTGGTTTTTTCCTCCCCCAAATTGTGGTTTTTCCCTGAAAATGGAGGATTATTTATATTTTCCTTTAAATTTTTTCCCCTAACATAGGGAGCTTTTTTGGGTTTTAAAACCCATTGGGTTTTGGGGGCTCCTCTCATTTTGTGGTGGGCCCTTATTAAAATTCCCATTTTTGTTTTTTCCAGTATAAAAGGTACCCTTAAAACCCCCCCTTTTTCAAAAATTTTTTTAAATTTTCTTTTTGAAAATACCATTTCCTTTTTTAGAAAATTTATTTCCAAATTTCTGAAAAAACCCATTTTCCCTAATTTTTTTGTTTTGGAAAAAATGCAAAGGGAAGGGGAAGCCCAAATTTATGAGACAAACGGGTTTTTTTTGTTAAAATTCCTTCTGTAAAAATCCACGAAAAAGGGAAAAAGAAAAAAACGTTTTGGCCAAAAAGGATTTTAAAGTTTTTTATTTTTCTTTAAAAAAAAAAGGGGTTTTTTTTTTAAAAAATTTAAATTGTAGTTTGTTTTTAATTTTTATTTTAATTTCCGATTTTTAACAACCCCTGTTTTGTTATTGTCCTTAAATACCCCCATTTTTTTTAAAAACCCCTTGCCAAAAATTTAAAAGCGGATCCATGAAATTTTTTGGGGTAAAAGTTATGGTGCCTCTATCCCTTTTTTTTTAAAATAAAGTTTAAAATTTCTCAGAAATTTAACACGTTGGTTTTTAATGCAAACTTTTCCCTTTTAGGAGAACGTTAAAACTTCACAACAGAAAAACAAAAAAAAAAAAACAACAAGCAGCCCCCTTTTAAATTCTGTTTTAGTGACTATGGGTTCAGGGCGCCACCCCACAGCCCCAAGCCATACATCTTTGCAAAAAAAACAACCACTCCAATTTTCGGAGTGAAAAATCCAGGAAAAGGGGGATTTTTTTAAGGGGTTTCAGACCGGGTTTATAGTAAAATAAACCAAAATTTTTTATTTTGAAATCTTCATTAAAATCCTTCCCAAATTTTCCAAAAACAAAAAAAACCCTTCACCCCCAAAAGGGTTTCAGAAAAATTTAAAGACCAATTTGCCGGGACGCTTTTTTCCGGGTCACATGACCCTTCCCTCATGGCTAATTTCCCTTGTTTTTTGCCTTTTCCATTATATGGGCCCTTTTGGTTTTATGAAATGGGTTACCTTTTTTTAATTAAAAATTTTTTTTTTTTTTTTTTTTTTTTTTATAAAGTATACAATATTAAAACACTTATTTTTAAATTTCCTTTTCCGCTGAAAACCCAATCAACTGCCCCCTAATCATATGCTAGTTAAAAATTTGGTATTGAAGCCCTTTACGATTTTTTTAAACCCCTGGGGACCCCGGTACCATTTTGGAAAAAACCCCACCAGGCCCCCTACTAGGATTTTCCCTTGTAAAACCCCTTTCCTTTTTGTTGTCTTGTATACCTGTTCTATGCCTGTTTGGTGATGTTTTCAGATCTCCTTTTGTGAATTTCGAAAAGTTTTTTTTGGAGCCCGGCTGGGGTTTTAAAAAAATTTTTTCTAATTTATCAAAAACCCGAAATATGTCCCCCTAACCCCAAAAACTTTAAGGGGGCCAGTAGTGCAACCAACATTTTTGCACTTTGCAACTTTCACAGCCTTTTTCAGATAAATACTAAATTTTGTTTGCAATTGAAAAAGGGTTTTTTAATTTAAAAAAACTTTATTTTTGGGAAAGGGGAAAGAATAAAGGCCTTTGTTTTTTTCACATATTTTGCACTTTTTGGGCATTTTTTTATCCCCCGCATCCTTTAAAACCCCTTAAATCTAACCACGTATTTTGGGTTTGGGGTTTTGAAGTGTCACAAATAAATTTGGGGTGAACACGGACCCTTTATTGGGGAGCTTTCTAAAAACCCAAATTTTAATGTTTTTTTTTTGAAACATACTTTTAAAATTCGATTGTTTGACATACAAAAGGGGGAAATTTGTTTTTTTTATTATGTCTACTATTCGATTAAATTTGGTTACTAGTTTTTTGAAATTTTTAATTCCCCTGTTTTTTTTCCCCAAACCTTCCCTCTTTTTTTTAACAAAAAAAATTGGTTTCTTTCCTTTTTAATTCACCTTATGGATAGTTTTGGTCTAAAAGTTGTGTGAGAAGCCTCTCTTTTCTGAGGTTTGTAAAAGATTTTTTTTTGTTGAAATAAAAAAACCCTCGCCTCTGGGGTACTATTCCTTTTTCCCTCTGTGAGCCCCACCTATAGGCTTATTTTTTATAAAAAGGGGAAGGGGTGACAGGATTTGGGGTTTTCTAAAAATTTGAAATTTCTATGCTTTGGGCTTTTGTATGGCAAAATTTTCCGTTTTTTTTTCCACCCCAAAATTCCACCACTAACGTGAAAAATCCAGAAAATTCAGGGATTTTTTTATTTGTTTAAAAAAAGAAAAATTTTTAAACCCAAAAAGGGTTGCTTTAAATTATATTAAAATAAAATCTTTCACTTTTTTTTCCTTTCCCCCCCAAAAAAATAAAAATCATCTATAAATCTTGAGTACCATTTTTTACAACAAACCAAAGGGTTTGTTGTGGTTTAAATAAAAAATTTTCCTTTTCCCCAAAGAGAACAAATAAAATTTTGGGCTAAAGAGGGTGAAAAACCGCGCCCCCCCATGAAGCCCCTAAACTTTTTTAATTAATAACTCTTTTTCAAACAGAAAAAATTATTCGCCAACAAAAAATTTTTAACTGCCAATACTATAAACATTTTTTTTTCCCTCTTTAGTTTTGGGTTGCGAATCAATGGGAAAAGGTCCGAAAGACTGGGGGGGCCCGGGGCTTTGGGGGGATCTGGGAGTAAATCCCCACCACATCACATACAACCAGGACCCCCCATGGGGCCAGGAACATCTCTCAGGTTAAAAACACAAACTTTTTAAAGTGTCCCAAAGGGAAACCAGGCAAACCCAGATAAAAGGGTTTTAACTGTAAAAATCGAAAACCCCTGGCCCCAGGTGCTCTTTAGTGAGCCAATACCGAGAAGATGGGCCTAAAGGGGGGGGCGGGAAAAACCCCCCTTTTGCACCTTCGGGATTTCCCTGGAAAAAAAGGCATTAAAAAGGATTTTCAATGATCAACTTTTCAGCCAACTGGGGTTTGAGAAAAATCCCCAACTTAACCCATTTTTCTAATACTTTAAAACAAACCCTGTTTTCTAACATAAATTGGAACATTCTGGCCCCCCTTTCTATAAATTGGGTGTATCTGACAAGAGAAAAGTAATTTCCCCGGCGATACAGACCCTGTCCAAAAAACACCCAAAGCTTTCCCCCCTTTGTCTGCTTGTTTTTTAAACCCAAACTGTCCCTTTTTCTGCCAAAATCTTTGAGGGCCTTTTTTTCTTGTATATTTTGATTCCCTTTTCCCCCTTTTAATAAGGATTGCTTTTTAACCCCATGATGAAAATCTATTAAAACCTCCCTATTCTATCCTGGAAAATTTCCCCTGGTACTAAGGGCCCAGAGGTTTTAAAGGAAGAAATTTTCATTGCGCACTGAAAAAGGAGTGTCTGAATTTTGACCTGCCGATGAAAAGGGGGTTTTACTCCTTCCAAAACTGTCCTCCCAAAAGGGTGATGCTAAACAACTCCGCAAATCTTGGGAGGGGAACCTCAAAAATCCCCTTCTTTTTCAACCTTTACAGCCCCTTTTAATTGCTTCTTTAAATTTCAAGGGGTTAGGTTTTTTTTGGGAAAAAATTTTTTGACAAATGATTTTGCCTCACTAATCGGGTTTTTGCTAAAAAGGGTTTTTATACTCAAAAAATTGGGGTTTTGGGAAAAATCCTAAAACCCCTTTTTCCTAAAAACTGATAACTATCTTCAGACAAAAATTTGAAATGAAAGAATTTACAATCGTGGGGAAAAAAATTTCCTTATTTTTTCCGGGGCCCCCCCCAACCTTTTTCCCCCCGGGTGTTTTAGCCCCGCCCCCTCCTCTTTTCCGTTTTTGGGGGGGTGTTCGCACTATACTTTAACTCATGACTACGATTGGTTTTTGGGATATTCCTCCTTTTTTGCTTTTTGACTTCTGGGTCTCCCCAAACAAAGTTTAGGAAAAGGGGGTTTTATCCTAAATGGTTTCCCTTTTTATATGTTTCCCCTGAAATGTCCCATAAGGGGCCTCGGGCTTTTTACAAAATTGAAAAACTAAAATTCTTCCCTAGATGATTTTAAAAGGGGGTGCGTTTTTTGAAATATATTCTTGGGGCATGAATTTTTTTATTACTCCCCGGTTTTTACTGAATTGTTAGGGATAGTCCCCGTACATCCCTTTTATAATTTAATTTGGTTTTGGGCCCTTTAAAAATACCCCTCTTTTTAGTTTTACCGCAAATTAGTTCCAAAATTTTTTGAAATTAAAATCTTCATAAGATATATGTGATTTTGGGTTGGATAGTTTTTTTTCTATTTTGGAAAATTGTTCTTTAGCTTGTGCTATTTTGACTTGTAGTTCGTCCCATTGGTTTTTGTTTATATTTCCCTTTATCACTCCATAAAAATCCAAAGCCCCTTTAATAAAATAAAATAACCCCAAAGAACCTTGGAAATCACAGGTGTAATTTATTATTGGAAAGTTTTTTTTTAAACGAAAATCCCCCTGGGATTATTTTTCTGTTCTAAAGTTTTGGTTATAGTTTCAAAGTCCCAAACCCTGTTCTTAATTCTTTTCTTTTAAAACTTTTTCCAATCTTTACCCACTTTTCATAAGAAATATTGGGCTTCAACTGAAAAATTTCCCCGGGTCCCCCTTTTGGAAAATCCCCTGCCTAAATTTAACCGCGTGCGATGTCCTCGTAACCTTTTTTAAAATGGGCCAATTTTTTCTCAACTTATACTATTGTTTTCAAAAAGATTTTTGCAATTTTTTCACTACGTATCTATTTTAAAAACATTTTGGGTTAAAACCCCAACATTAAAAAACACTTCCAAGGGGGGCAACCTTTTTAAAAAGGGGCCCCTTTACATCACAAAAAAAAAAACAAAAACAAACCAACACTCACCTGAATCTTGCATAGCAAATGGGTTCATGGAAATTACCATGAGAAAGGGGTCATGTACCCAAACGCTCGGCAGTTTCTCCATTCTATCTGAACCATTGGAGGTGAAGGGCCCCTTTTTTTGTGGAACATTGTATGGATTTAATGAAGATGCAAATAAAATTGTGGGATTTTACTAAAAGCCGCCCTGCACCTCTTAAAAAATCCTCTTCCTGGATACCCCACACCGAAATTTGGGAGCTGGTTCGTTTTTTTCATACATTTTATTCTGCCCTCATCCCTCAAAAGTGCCTGATGCAAAAAAAGGAAACGTAACCTTCTTCATCCAGAGATATCTCATTTAATAAGTGAGCCAGAACCACATTGCTTCCTGGCCACTATAATTGGGACACAGCATGAATTCTTACCATGCTAGGAAAATAAAAGACCATCTAACATTCACAAATACATTGGCCTTTTTCACTGTGTAAAGTATAGTTTTAGGTATTTTTTTCACAGAGTTTTTAGAAAAATAGACCTATGCAGTGATACCAAATAATAAGCCGCTGACATGCAATATCCATTGACAAATGTCTTTTGAACTTCCTAAAATCAAAATTGTGTTTAAATTCATCTGAAATAAAATATTTTAAAATTTAGTTCATTTTAATATTTTTTTAGTTTTAACATAAAGATGCAGATATAAAACTCAATTATCATTTAAAAGCAACTACTATCCTTTTCTTTGGAAAGGGTTTGGGGAAAATTTAAGGGGGTGGGAAAAAAAGTGAAAAAAAATTAGTGGTGTTTTTAAAAATTTTTTCTTAAAGAAATTTAAAGGCAAATCAGGTGTATTGTCTGTGTAGCTGACACACTGTATGGTAGTCTAAAAATGTCCCGTTTTACGCCCCGGCCCCTCCTGTTTGATAAATGGGGCACATCTTTGACTTGCCCCATTTTTTTTTTTAGACAACTTTTAAATTTGGGAAAAACTTTCTAAACCCAAAAAATTCCCTGGCAAATTTTTGGCACAGCATGTGGCAATGTGAACATACCTCCTTTCCTGATAGGGTCAAAATTCCACTTTACATTAACTAACCTCAGTGTTAAAAGATTGAAAAAAAGTTTTTAAATTTTCCCAATAAAAAAAAGTGCATGAAAAACACAATGTGACTCAGGCCCCAAAACTGAAACAATTTTTTAAAAAAGGGGTAAATATTTTTGGTAAATTTGGTAAATAAAGGGCCAATGTGTTTAGAAATAGCTTTCAAGTTGCTGCACAATAGAACTCTATTGATAGTCCACTCATTGCATTTATACCTTGCTTTCTCTGGAGGTCCTGCATAAACAATTGCATAAATGAGGTTATGTAAAAATGGGCAAGGTGTATGTTCACACGGCAGTTTGTGAAGTGTAAATTTAAAAAAAAAATATCTTTTCTTTTTATCAATGAAGAAGGTTTGAAGCTTGTCTGGGGCTGATTACGCCAGATGAACCCCTACCCCCAAGTCTTGTCTGACCAAATTGTGATGTCTAGAGTCAAAGTATCTCCACAGGGGGAAAAAATCTTTTTTGAGGAAAAATTCTCAGTGTGGGACAGGGTTTGTGCTACCAAAACTGGGGTCCGAAAAGGACAACTATAAATGGTTCGGGGGTAATTTGGGGCCAAAAATTTTTGATTATAGGGGAATAAAAAGTTACCAACAATCAGATTTCCCCCTAAAGAGTACAAATTGCTGAAAATGTTTTTTCTGGCTATGACAAAGTTTTGATGGATAAACCCAAAATTAGGGAGGGTTTTAAAGTTATGGGAAAGGTGAGTGGTTTTTGGTTTAAACAGAAAATTTGTTTATAATTTTTACAGAAAATTGTTTTAAATTTTCTTACAAAAAATATTTTATTTTCTTGTTTTGTTCTCTGAGTGAGACTTGTGGATTTATTTTCCCCATTTTTAACTATTGATTTTAAAAACCCGAAATTTTTGATGAAATTAAATTTCAAAACATAAATTTTTAAAAGACATAACCCCCTACTTTTAAAAAAGGGTTTTGGGGTGTCCCTTTGAAAAAATTTCCTTTTTTTTGGAAATAAAAGCAGTTTTTTTTTTTTAAAGAAACTTTTTAAAATTAAAAGAAACAGAAATACACTCTGTACATTTTTAAAATGGGGAAATGACTATTCTAGCTGCAAACTCTGGTTGTTCAGGGAAAACAAAAAAATTTGTCTGGGTGCCCCCCAAAACTTTTCAATGGTAGGTATATAGCCCAATGATTTTTTGGTTTTATTTCTTTCTTTTCCCTTTTTTTTAAAAAATTCTTGGAACTTTGTATTAAGGAGGATATATTACTATTAAAATTTGGTTACCAAAATTGTGTCAATCCTGGGAATGTAAGTGTGAATTTTCTTTCCAAGTAAAGAATTTATTAAAAAACATGATCTATTAAACATTATGAAGGACATTTATGAAGACTTTCTTAGCAATCAGAGCTCCCCTTTCATTTTTTCAGAGCACTATTTGAAATAATAGGGGATTGATTGTTGCTATGGGCACAAAAAAGTCTAGCCCTAGCCGGTTTCTACATAGGCCTATATCTATTTAAGTGTGCAACTCTCTTACATAAAAACTGTTATTTCATCCATTCACAATATAACTACCCTACCACAATATATTTAACTAGTTTTATCTTTTCAACAAATAAATTGTATTCAATGTACAAAAAAAATTTTAAAATTAAAAATTTCTACTCTAAGATTGGCTTTCATTTTGAAGGAAACCTAAATGGTATTTTTAAAAATGAAATTTTCTTTTTTGATCATGCAATGGACACACATGGGCACAATTTGTTGCAGGTAAAGGACTTTTCCAGGATCACACAAATGTGACTTTCAAAAATAGCACCACCTATGTCACAGGATTTTTCTGGTATTACAGCTCTTCACCATTCATTTCAATTCAGCTGCAATACTTTAATATTCCATGCCGCGGTCCCCACTCCTCACTGCTTAAATGTCTGTGTCCCCCCTTGCCCCTGCTCACTGTCCCACCTGTCCCCTTTTTCCTTCTGCTCCTTGCTGCTGGGGCCCCGGGCCGTGCCCACAACACTCCCTCCTAGGTGCGTGCCAACCCCCCCCGAAATTTAAAGAGAAACTACTCTAATTACCTAGCTAATGACCTTTGACCATCTGGGATTTAAGGGAGATCCTGCCTCTGATCTGGGTCAGTTTGTTGTTCTCACATTGATCCTGACCTCTGTCTGTGGTCCTGGTTTCTGTTACCCGTGTTACTGACATCCTGGTTCCAGAGTTACCTACGTTTACACATACTGCTGATACTTGTTGTTAAACCAGTCTGCTACCTGTCTGAGACTCTCCCTACGTCTTATGGTTCCCGCCAGCTTTTTGACCTGTCATTCTTCCCTGTACAAGCTGTCTTACATCCAGCACTTCGGCTGTCACTGCTAGTAGCCTCCTTAGGGGCAGCGACCTGGAGGTTCCCCACAACTAAGCCCTTCCGACCTTGCAGCAAGCTCCGGTAAAGTGTCAATTTTTGAGAGTCAAGGTGTTGGCCTCCATTTATTGTTTGACCCAATCTGACAAGTAATAATTGTCCGTATAGGATTTTGGGTCATTAAAATGAGTCCTTTCATTTCAATCGTCTCCCCAAAACACCTCATACTGTCATTCCCCCACCAACCCCTTTTTGTAAATTCCGGGTTAAACCCCCCAATATTAGTAAATTTTTTAAACCCCTTTTTTTAATATGTTTAAAATGCTTACAAACTGGACCCACAATCCCCTCAATTTCCCAATCCTTCATTCCCCCAGAAATTTCCCAACCATTTTTTTTTCTATATTTTTGCTACAAAAATTTCCCCAATTTTTCAGCAAAAATTGCCCCAAATTTATTTTTTCAACAATATTGCTCCCACCCACTGTATTTCAATGCCTATTAGTGAGCAGTGAAGAAAGACTCTTTTTGAGAGTCCCAAAGCGGGATGGAGGGTGTTTTTAAAAAAAGGGCCCTTAAAAAAAAAGAAACCCAATGTAAAAAGAAAAGGGCAAACCATTTTATAAATTTGGGGCACTGAAAAGGCCGTTCAAAGATAGCTTTTAAGTTGTGTAGAATGAAACCCAGAATTTTATAAACCTGTTTCTTCTCAGTTAAAACAAAACAGGCGCAATGTAGTCCCAAATACAAACCTTTAACGGGCTGTTTTAATTTTTTTTGGTGTCTACTTTTGGGCGTCAAAGATTTAAAAAATGTGTGGTAATTCTATAAATTTTGGGGTGCGACCCCCCCAGAATCGGGGGGGCACATGAACGGTTTCAAAGTTTGGGTGCGACTGTTCATACAGTTAAAAGAAAAAAACCCTTTTGTGTCCCAGGTAACTGGCACAGCCCCATTCATACAGGTCACCCTAAGGGACTAAATTTAAAAGAGTATTCTGGGCAAAAAAAAGGTTTTAAAAATGTGTTCCCTTTTTTTAAAATGTACCGGGTTCAAAATTTGGGTGCATTTTCCCTTGTTATTTTTTTAACTTCCCTTTTGCTGCACCGGGAGCAGCAGCTTTTCAGGGGTTTTTAAAAAAGGTTTTTTCCCTCTTTGCCCTGTAAAACCTCAAAACCCAAGATATATCTGTTCTTTGTCTATCTAATTACCCTTTCCCAGTCTCAGGGGGATTTTCCCTTTGTTTTTTAACTCCTTAATTTTAAGGGAGGTTTAGCCGAAAAGGAATTTTTTAAACGGGGAATTTCTGTTTAATAAATTTCCTTTTGGGGGTTATAGCAACTCAACCCAATCCCCAAAAATTCTTGCAAAGGGAAAGAAAAAAGCCAGGTAAACCCACTAAAAACTATCTGATTCAAACACTCTCTTGCAAACCCGGGAACCCAAAGGTTCCGGGTTAAAAACCAGGAAGAACATAAAAAACCAAAGATAAAGAGGCACGAGAGTGACCGGAAAAACAGACCAGAGTCATGAACCAAAATATGCACAACAAAAATGGATCTAGCCACTCTCCCACCTAAACAATTCAAAGATAAAAATTGATCAAGCTAGCAGGCTAAGTCAGCTGGCATAAAAACTTAGGAACTTAGAAAGGAAGAGAGTCTAATTCCTCCCCACCCCCTTATTTGAGAGGCCACCAGACCCTTACATTTAGGACTGTGAAGATTACTAGGAGATATAAATTTTCCAAAGGAAGGGGAATTAAAAAATATAAACCCCCTTAACAAATTTTAGGATAATGCCTAAAAAAATCCAAACAAGAAAATAATTTTCCCAAAATTAAAGTAGTTTTTCCCCTTTTTTGAGGTTTGGGGAGGGTTTGACCCAAAATTAGAAAATTTGGGGCCCAAAGGGTGTGGGATACCCTCAAAAAAGCAAAAACCCAAAATAAATTAAAAAACTGAGTTCCCTATTCCTGGTAACACTCCCTGTGGTTACGCATAAAAGGATAAAAACTGAAAATCTACAAAAAGGGACTTTGCTTTATTTCCTCGAAAAACCCCAAAGGGAGGTTTAAATGAACCTCCACAAATGCTTTTGGGAATATTTTTATGGGGTAAAAGTTTTTTAAATTAAAGAATTTTTAAAGGGTTTTGTCTAAAAAACGGGCCCCCTCAAAAAACCACTTCAGAAAACGGGAAACTACCCCCTAAAAAATCTATGTTGTTAAAATTTTTTGAAAATGTGAAAATTGTACTAATGTAAAACCCCCCTAATTTGGGGGCCCAAAAAAAAATAAAAGGGGCCCATTTGGAAAAATGACGTAAACATACACTGGCCATGGGGGGGAACATTTAGGGAATTGGGGCGGGCACCAGAAGTCTAGCGTCTTTTCATTTTTAAAAGTGGTTTCCCTGACCTAAGTTTTTGCTTTGCGCAGAATTGTTTATATATGCCCTGCAGTGGAACGGGGTTAAAAGGGATTCAGGCGCATTTTCCACTACTTTTATGCCCCCCTAAAAAAGGGAACCGGGGCCCCCCCCCCCCCCCCCCCCCAAAAATTATCCCTTCCCAACCCCCCTGGTGAAATGCTTGTTATAAACTTTTTGTGTGATATAACTATTTTGTTTTGGGCATGCGGGGATATTTAAAAACCTTTTAAAAATGGCAAATATCCCCTAAATTTTTAAATTAGATTTTTTTTTTTCTTCACAAATAAAAAAGGGGACTGAAAGGGAAAACCGGGGGGGTTTTGAGGGACACGAAAAGGGAAAAAAGTCCCCTTAAAAAGTTTTTTCCCCCCACAAAAAATACAAAAGTAAGATTTCCAAAAAACACCTCCCCTTTCAAAAAAGGTTTTAAAAATTTAGATTCCTTTAGTAATTTTTAAAAAATTTTGCATAAGAGAGGTGGGGGCCCCCTGTGAAACCCTGCAGCAGAGCCCAAAGTTTGGTAACCCCTTTACCCCCTTGTATGGTGGGTTTTTCATTGATCTTCTCATTTTTTAAACATTGAAAAATTAGCCCATGATTAAAAGGGGTTGAGCCCCAAGGTAAAAACTATATTTAATTAAAATATGGAAAACTGTGTTCAGCTGAAAAATAATGCACAATCTTTTAACCCATTTTAAATTTGGCTTGTAGCAAAATTTCAATTTTAATAAGGGGGTTGACTTGAAATGAGAATACTTTTAAATTTAGTTAATCATAAATGATAACCTGGTGGGTGTAAAGGGGGGTTTTTAAATAGGGGTTGTTTTCCAATTTTAGGGGCCTAGGGCATTTTTGATTGTAAAAAAGCCCTGTTTTCCCCAAAACCAAGGGATATTCAGCTTTTGTCTTTTTTTTCTTTTTAAAAAAGAAATAAAATCATTTTTTTCTTTAGCAAATAAAAATATCAATTAAACCAAATTTCCCAACCCCTCATGTTGTTTTTTTTTATTGCTTTTTGGGAAACTATCCAGCCCTTCCCAAAAATTGCAAAGCCATTTGTTAAGATGATGTTCAATAAATTAAAGTCCCAATTTTTTTCCCTTTTACCTTTTTTTTTTTTGGCAAGGGGTTGCTGATCCCTTAATTTTTTTTTTGGGGGGGGGGGGGGTTTTATTTCTTTGGGGGGGGTAATTTAGGGGGGGGGGGACAGAACGGGGGGAAAGGGGGGGGGGGGGGGGGGGCCTTTTATTTTAGCGTTTTTTATTTTTTAAACAAAAAAATTTTAAATGTTGTTTTTAAATTTTTTTTCTTTTTTTTAATTTTTTGGGGAATTTTGTTTTTTTGGGGATTTTAAAAAAAACCCAACGGCAGCCCCAAAAACTCAAACACTGATGTTGATTTATGAAATAGATCTTTGAAAAGCTCATGCAGATTTTCTGCCTGAAATAAAACCTCAAGGGAAGATAAAATCAAACAGGCATTGTGTTCATTATGTACATTTCTACATTCATTTAGACATAGCAGAGATAATATTGTAGCATGCCATATTGAAGACAAGTGGTATTTCTCCACCGATATAACATATCACTACTAGGTCAAGATAGACAGACAATTTCTCTGTTCTTGCTAGGCTACATTCATTAAGCAGGTATACAAGCATATATACTGTAGCGAATAGGTCTTATGAAAAGGAAAGAATGACAGAAATAAAGAGGAAGGAAAGATGCTCTTTTTAAATCCAACAGAAATATTCATGACACAACCGCTATAAAGTGTTAATATGGTGCCATACAGTGTTCATATAATGCATCCGTCAACATCCAAAATAGATACAAACATACAAAAAGTGCCTACAAATATTTGGCTATGTTCACATCTGTATTGTTGTTCCTGGTTTCCCTCTCATCCTCCATTATGGGAATAGAAAACCTAAAATAGTGGCGGTGCTGGAGTCATTACTAGTGTTTGAGCGATGAATTATCGACCAACATGAAATACGGCATGGAGTTTACGTGATCGATATTATTATCACGCCGGATAATTTAGTAAAATTCTGGTGCATAGATCTATAAATATCGCGCCATTTTCGGCGCTTATATATCCTGTCATTTGGTTTGGCGGCCAGCAAAACAGCTTACAGAATAGAGCAGGTGAGATGTGTTGACGAGACGTCATGACTGGGATGTGTATGGTTGCGATTCGGCTGGAAAAATCACATGACCCTCGTTTTACATAGAACATCCCTCCTGTTCATTGATCAGTGGTGTGTCTCCCCAGCGACTCATAAGCATTAGGACGTGCGCTCTGCTTCTGTTCCAAACAGCTCAGCAAACAAGCTCAGCGAAATATTCTATTATATTTTCACAGAGACAGCTCTACTTTTTAGCTGTGAATCCTTAGAAGATAGTATATATCAGAGATTGTGCAGATTTGTATAGTTAGGCAGAGAATTTTAAAGAGCATCTACCGGCTGGTAAAGTCACGGTAGAGCGGGGGGGATGGGGTGAGGGGTCCGCGTGGGCGGAACACAAACAAAGCTCTCTAAAGGATACGTGGATATATTACAAGCCAAACATGGTTTAGACATTGCCATTGCCTTATATTAGGATTACAGATCTTTTCTAGTAACTAGGCAGGTCTAATTTGTTAGTGGCAAAACTCCACTTTTCAATCAGTATACATTTCAGATTGGTGATTCTCTTTTCATTTTGCCCAGTCCGCATGTTGATATAGAAACCTTGCAGTTAAATTTAATACATCAATTTAGTAGTCCACCACAGGTTGATAGATTGCCAAAGAAATACCTTTTATTATGCCCGTATACAGTTCAAGATACGTGTTTTTTTCACTTTGGCGCAGGCCAGCTGTATTGATAGCCACTTTGCAGTTAAACTTTGAATCCAGCAACATTGTATCACCACAGTGTGTACTGATATGGTGCCAAAATACCTTTTATTATCTGTATACATTTCAAGACAGGTTTTTTTTTTTTTTCACTTTTGTCAGTCACGTTGTTCGATATATCGACTGGCAGTAAATTTTGAATACAGCAAATTTTTGTAGTCACACACCGACAGTGAATTGATAGGTGCCAAAAAATACCTTTTAATTATCCCGTTATTACATTCAGATAGTGTTTTTTTCACTTTGGCGCAGGCCCGCTTGTTGTTGATAGAGCCCCTCCTGCAAGGTAAGTTTGTAATCAGCGAACTTGAGTAACAAGTCACCACAGGTGTAACTGAGAGTTGGCCAAAAAGACCTTTTATTATCCGTATACCTTTCAGACAGGTGTTTTTTCACTTTTGTGTCAGTCAAGCTTTGTTGATATATCTACTTTGCAGTTAAATTTTGAATACACTATTTTGTACTCCCCACATTTTGAATTGATAGGTGCCATAAAAATACCTTTTATTATCCCGTAACATTACAGATATGTGTTTTTTTCACTTTGGCCGCATGCCAGCTGTGGTGGATAGAGCCACCGTTGCAGTTAAAGTTGAATCCAGCTACACTGTATTCACCACAGGTGTACTGATTAGGTGGCCTAAAAATACCTTTTATTATCCGTATAGCATTTGCATGACATGTTTTTTTTTTGTTCACTTTTGGACAGTCAAGCTTTGTTTTAGAGGAAACTAGCATTTAACTTTAAATCCAGCAATTTTGTTTTGATTTGAGGGATTTGAGTAATAGCTGTGATTTGCCGTCCTTTTAATAAAGTCCATTCCAAAACTCTTCCATACCCTCTCAAATTTTATCTTCTGAACATGGAGCAAAAAAGCAGCTGGTGTTATCGACAAAAGAGGGGGTAGGTCAGGAAGGTAGAGGTACGAGAGAAGGGTGCTCCTTCCAGTGCTGGCGACAACAACATGACGCCAAGCCAGCGGATTTTTCGGTTGCAGGACCGTCAGGGCCTGTCATCAATCGCTGGGTCAGGGCCTGCGTGAATCTCCGTAACGAACAGCGTCGCCAATCTGTTCTTCATTGGTTTAATGCAACCTCATCCGCAGTTCTTACCTCCTTCATCCTCCCAGGTCACTGCCACAAATGTCGTCATCAGCATCAACAGCATCCGTCCAACCTGAAGCTAAAGGCCAGCCCAAATGTCAACTCGTGTACCCACCACAGTGGATAATCCATTTTCTAATGAACTCTTTGATGAAAAATGCGGTTGGGTAAATAGGCATGAATAAAAGATCACAGAGTCCAAAGAGGAGTTAGATTTTCTCTGCTCTGACGCCCATTACTGAAGCCATCAGAGGAAAAGGAAGCCGGTCATATCGTCAAAAATTCCCAGAACGGGTCGGCAACGCCTTGCAGTCCCTCTTCATGTAGCCCGCAGCTCCTGGATGTGCAGAATGTCAAGACGACGAAGTCACCCTGTGTGTGATGATGATGATGATGGATGACGACATTGCGCTCCAATGTGGTCTTTTCAGCAGAATTTCTAGCGAGAGCGCTTCATCACGGACGAGGAGGAAGACGATGGGGTCGTGTCAGTAACGGGTCCCAGCCTCAAAAAGGGAGAGGGCGGGCGCGAGAAAGTCCGCTGATATGATTCCGCCGCCAGCCCCGGATCCACGGAAAACCCCGCTCCTCGCTTCATCCCGTCAAACAGGTCCAAGATCACTCAACCTGGCCTTCTTGAGCAAACGCTCTGAGTTCACACCAGCTATGTCATATATGCCGCCTATGCCATAAACGCATAAATTAGAGGCAAGAACATCTATGGTGGTTAACCACCACCAACAGGTCTGTCACATGCAGCGAATGCATGAGTTGAATGGAGGCAACACTAGGCCACAAAAAAGCCAGACCGACGCCGGCCTCCAACCACTGTCAGCACCCCTCTGTCTCCGCCTCCTCCTCCTCCGCAACCACCAATCGTTCCCCTCAGCTGCCCAATTTCCTCTCCGAGTCATGATCAGGGATCACCTCCAGCTTCACCTCCACCCGTCGCCCGAGTTCCACCAGCACCACCAAGACCACATCCGGGGGGGGTGGGGGGGGGGGGGGGGGGGGGGGGGGGGGGGGTGGGGGGGGGGGGGGGGGCAGGGGGCGGGGGGGGATGGGGGGGTTGGGGCGTGGAGGGGGGGGGGGGGGGGGGGGGGGGGGGGGGGGGGGGTGGGGGGGGGGGGGGGGGGGGGGAGGGGGGGTGGGGGGGGTTGTGTAAGGAATGAAAGAAAAATTGTGTGTAAGCTAGAAGTAATGAAACTGGAAGAAAATAAGATGTCTTCCATTGGGAGCAGACTAAACTCTTTATCCCTAACCATCCAAAGCCAAAGCCTGATGTCACATTGCCAGGCTTTTGGCCTTGGAAATGTGCCTTTCCGTCTGTGGACACAGATTGGTTCCGCCACGTCATGGCCCTTGCCTGCCCCCCCAATACCAATGCCCGAGCAGCATTTCTTTGCCCAGAAAAGCGGTCCCCATGCCCTGCCAGCCAACTGTCATCTGAAAACTTCAAGCGCAGTTTGTCTGCATCGGTGCAGGAAAAGTCCATCTGACCACCGACACATTGGACTAGTAAGCACGCCATGGCCGCTATATCGCTGTGACAGCTCACTGGTGGCTGTGGATGTCTCTGGGGGGTGACGGTGGGCTCTCAGCTCGGCGCAACGCTCTTGGCAAAAACCGCAGGGAATGGTGCCGGCTCGTTTCCCCCAAGGTCCTCTGGGCATCACGTGCCCAGAGAAACCAAGGCCGTGTGAATTAAATCTGTCCATGGAGACCGTCCACACACAGGTCAGGACTGTGGACGCTCTCCCGCAACAGCCGAGCACTGGCTGGGTGACAAGAACCTTGTGCCCAGGCACGGTGGGGTGCGATAAAAACGGTCGATATCTGCAGGAACTCCTTAAGATCGGTAGGCTGGAACACATCCCTTGCCTGGCCATGGTCAGGAAACTTGTCGTCCAAAATTTCAAAGAGCTCCCCGGGTCTGGAACGGCCTGTTGAGGATAGCTTGAAGTCAGGTTCGCACTTCCGCCTGTCGCCACCCCAGCTCGTCCCCGCCTGGCTGCGTTGCAGTGTCAGCGTCGGCCGTCCCCATCAATCCTCCTCTCATTTGTTGACGTGGCAACACACTGTATTTCCACCCTCCACATGCTCCAGCGATTGGGCAGCAGTCGCAATGCCATTAGCGCAGTACGAAGTGACACATGGCCTGACATGTCAGCGGTGCGGACTTCGGGGTGTTGAGCCACCGAGAGTGATGAGGTGAAAGAGCTCTGCAACCATCGCTTAGACCGTTTTGATGAACCACCATAATGGTCAGTCGGAAATGCCCATGTCACATAGACATTGTGCTGATCTTAGTTTTCTGGAACTATCGTTGGAACACTCTGAAACAGTCCCACCAGGACGGAGGAAGGAGAGGACACAGGTGCGAACACGGAGCCTTTTTCCCTCCGTCAAATCACAAGCCCGACAGATTGCACAATTTTCATCGGTCTTCATTAGCATTGTTTCGGGTCCAGGGCTAGTGCAAGGCGCGCATCATCTCTCAGAGGTTGGCCGCGAATTTGAGGCGGAGAAGGGAAGATGAGGAAGATCATTTTGCCTAGTGCCCCTCGAACCCAAGGCTTGGAACTCAAGGCTCCAATTCTCCATTGATGCTTGGATGCTCCATTTCCCTCCAATCATGATCCCTCGCATTAAGGAAGAACCATCAAAATGAACAACAGTTTACCTGGGTGCCACCCCTCCTGGATCCCCGGTACAAAACAAAACTCTGCAACTATTCCTTCCTCCCACCCAAATAGAGAGTAGAATGCTGGTAAATGGAGACCTTGCAGATTGACACAACTGGAGACATCTGTTGCGTCTGATGCACGTTCCTAAATATGTCACGGTGGTACAAACGTCAGCGACTGAACAGCATAGAAGTGCCAAGTAGCCGTAGCGGCAGCAGCATCAGCAGCAGGTAAGGTGGCAGAAGGCCTAATGGGGGGGGGGGGGGGGTGACCCACTGGCAATCTTTATTTTACAACTCAACAACGCATGCAATGGTAGGCACACAAGCCAACACACAGAGACCACTTAAGAATCATTGTGCATGAATATCTGCGTCTCAACACCGATGTATTTGGATGTGTTCCGGACCCAATAGACTTCTGGTTATCCAAAAATGGAACGAATGGCCCGAGCTCGCTCGCCCACTCAAGAGATGTTGTTTCCCGCCCAGCAGCCAGCGTCATATCTGACGGTGACCTTCAGCACAGCTGGAGGAGTCCATTACAGACAAACGCATCCGGCTTTCCACAGATAAATGTGATCAGTTTTTGACTTTCATCAAGATGAATCCAGCATGGATCTATGATGATGTTTTGGCACCCAATTTGCCGAGGTCCACCGATTAGTACCCGTCTAATCACATCCTCTTTCAAACAGGAAATGGTCCACTTGAAAACTTTTTTTTTTTAATGAATCAATACTACACTGCAATTTTTATTCTCTTTTCCAACAGTATCAGTTCGCTGTGAGGAGACTGTCAAAGACTGTAAAAACAGCGCAGGTTCCATGACAACACCGTATTCCATTTACTCACTTTATCTTATAGTTTTGCCTCGCATTTTCAATGTTTTTGAGGTATGTTTCTGTGAAGATACAGCAATAATCATGGTCCCTTGGAACGACCATGTGGCTTTTAGTGGCATTTCTCCCCTCACAATTGTAAACAGTGGCTAGGGAAGCTCCATTTTTTAATAAATATTTTTTGGGTCATGTCGGCGTTTTGAAATGCAGCAATACTAACAGGTCCTATTAAAAAAAATTTTTGTTTTCTAAACAGACATTTGTTCTTCACATCAATTGTCAAAAGTGGCTCCTGGGTCATGTTGTTGAATTTTTGGGGGGCATTTTCTGTGACATGCCAGCATACTACAGGTCGCTATTAATAAAAAAATGTGTTTCTAACAGACATATAATTCTTCACATTGCCAAAGAGTCTCAAGGTAATGGTGCTGTCGAAACAGGAATAGGTAGGGACACTGTTAATGGACCCATATTGACAAAATTGACTTGTTTTTTTGCAAGATCTTTAACATATCTACACAATCCCTGTATTGAACAACCATTTAATATACAATTAAAATAAGAGACGCAAGAGACCATGGTGGGTATTCCATCCTATTTTAAAAATGTGTTTTCTAGAATTAAACTACTAAAAAACTTGCATGTACAAAATAGCTGTAAAAAAATTCCTCTGAATTGTACAAGGAGGTACAGGAAACTTGACCAGATGTAGTTATTCAGAGGACATGGAGTATGGAGCACGACAGAGGAACAAAGTACAGAGACAATTTCCTCCATCACGTTGAGTAAAATGAGAAAAAGAATGCCAAGAAAAAGGGCACCTAGGTGGAACAGGAGCGTTAACCACCAGTATTTCCAAGTGAAGCTCAATTGGTCCGCACTCATACGAGGGGCAAGCGCTTCCCAGGTCTTGACTGTGTACTGAGGAAGGCAGGAGGTCTTACCTCACACTTCCCTTCCGCACTCTGCTTCAGCACGACTGTTTTCGTTGCTGCGTCATAAGGGCATTTTTACCGTGTTAATAGATGACTGGACGCTAGCCTGGGCTCTCACCGCACCCACTGTAACTCGCTGGCTGCGCTGAACCTGCGTGTTAATAGATGACAGACGCTAGCCTGGGCTCTCACCGCACCCACTGTAAGTCTGGCAGCTGGACCTCCGTGTTAACAGATGGCTGACGGCAGCACTGGCTCTCACCGTTAGGGGCAATCAGGAGAGCTTCAAATTTCTCTAAAAAATCAGATTTTGAAAAAGGTGATTTCTGTGAGGTTAAGTAGTGTCAAAAAGGGCTCCAGGGCTGGACACAAATTGCACAATTTGAGGCTTAAAATTTTCTGGGCTGGAGTCACTATGGGGTCGCATCATTTGATCTCCAGCGGGTGTCTGTCCTAATCACGAAGAATGATTGAGGAAAAAATTAAACCAATGAATAGTTGCTGAATCAGTCTCAAAGCCAGGGAGGGCAAATGTCTCTCAACTAAGAAGTGTTTTGGGGATGATTAGAACATTTTTATTACTTTATGGGGTGTGTGGACGAATTAACACATCTACACTTGTAAAAAATACCTTTAAAAACTGCATGAGGGGTTTATGTTTGTCTGTTATCACACTGGAAAAAAAAAGCAAAATGATAATAATGTAAAACTATAATAAAACTTCCCTAAATAAATCTGTAAACAAATTTCAGTTACCAAAAAAATAAACAAATGACAGTCACTGGTAAAAAATATATAGTGCCACTTATTGTGATCTATGGTCAAACAGTTTAGGGTCATTCTGCTACAGGACAGATATGTCATGTCCATGAAACTAAAATGGAGGTTCAAAGACTCCCTTTTTTTTTTCCAGCACTTTTTAGATCTATGGTCAGACAGGTTTGGCTCATGCTGTGGCCCAGGACATCAATACAAAGATCATTTAAACACAAAGTGATGATCCACTACACCTATTCCCATCCCTTTTTTTAATCTTTGGTCAACAAGATTATAATAGGTCATTCTGAGCGTACAGGACAGATAACGTCCCAATGTCCATTTCAAACTAAAATGGAGTTGAAATGACGTCCTATAACCGGCAACTTAATAAAACAGGTGTCATGCATGTATGGGGTTCATGCTGTGCCGGACAGGTATAAGTCACTGTCCATTTCAACTAAAATGGGATGAAAGACTTCCATATTCCCGGGCACATATTATAAATCTTGGGTACATGCAGTTTTGGGCACATGCATGCGTTCCGGACAGGGAAAATTCAATTTCCAGTTCAAGTAAAACATGTTCAAATCATACTGCATCTGGCAACTTTTTTAATTTGGAGGGTGATGGCCCAGGTTTAGAGGTCATGCAGAGGTACAAGACAGGGATAGTGGAATGGTGTGTGACTATTTATTTCTGTGGCTTTTATAACCCTAAGTGTGTTGCCTAACAGTAGATGCGTAACCATTTTGAGACTTTGTGGATGTTAAATTCCAGCTTCTCCAGCCTGTTTGGGTGTAAGAATGAAGGTGTTGTTGCTCTCCCATATACTTAATGTGAACGGCGATAATCTCATATCGACTACGGAAATCTTCTGATATTGCCGATATCGACTATCGACCCGATGACGATAGTCAACGTAATCGCTCATCACTAGCAGAGATAGCAGGATGAATCTGGGCAATGTATTTACAGGTATTGTCATGATCGTCCTCCAGCGTTTGAACCCTAGAAGATATCATTTTAATATCTTGTCTGAGTGCAGATATTTCCTCTTTGCAGGCATTCTTAACATCAGACAAAAGAAGTCTCAGATCCTCTCTAGTGGGGAGCTATTGGAAAAGCTCAGTCCATGGGAAAGCCCTGGGCTGTGAGGGGCTGGAGAGATTGCAGGGGAGCCCTGCCAGGAAAGAGGACCACTGCCAGAGTCCATATTGTGAGAGTGGGAGGGAGAGTCATGGCTCACACATTCTACTGACCCACTGGGCTTGCAGAGAAGTGGATCAGAGGGAGTCAGGCAGTCCTGAGAAGTGGCCAATGTGGCCTGCTGTGCCATTGAGGGCCATGGCTGTGTGACCCCAGATGCAGCCATGGCTGCGTATGAGCAGGGAAGCTGTGGAGGCAGAGGATGAGGCAGGGGCACTGCCAGGGGGGTGGAAAGCAGGCAGGAGCTGGATTGAAATACCTGCCGGCGCCCTTGTATGTCTGGCTGCTCTGCCGATGTCCTGGGTGGTCCTTGCGCCGCGGTGAAGGCTCTCGTTCCTGGGCGGCGAGGAGTGAGGAGAGCACCCGCACTCAGTGTGGCCGGAGCAGGAGCCCCTGTAGTAACTCCCGTGGAGCGAGGGAGAGCACGTAGTGATGGCGCCGGAGCAGGCGGAAGTGCGGCGTTCAGCTGGGCTCTAGACAGGAATGCGTCCAGAGCAGTTACAGCAGCCGGGCGAGATGCAAGCCTCCCAGGGGTTCTCAGCGTCAGGTGGGCTTTCTTCTTACTCATTTAGGGCATGTGAATCGTAGGGCAAATGCGGTGTTATCGGTCCTCTTCTCAGGAGCTCAACTCTCAGGCGTCCATGTCCTGCGGCTTCCAGCCACACCCCCCTTTTGTCTGTCTTTATGTGCACTTACCTAAGGTAGGGACTGCACCCAGTTGCTGCCGGTCGTTTTCTGGTCATGTCTAAAGTATATACTGGGTGTGTTCCCCAATGCATAATACAACATAACTATACTGTATGTCAGAAGTTTCTTTTATGTTTATATTGGGAGACACATGTTTTTCTACAATTCTAGTCAATGCCAGTAGTCACATATGACGGAGGCCTTATCTAGAGGTATATGTTGCGAATATTCCCAGCATTTCCAATGAACAGTCATACAGGAAAGGAGACAAACTCAAAAGTAGCTGGGTGGGTCACGTTAGATGAAAGAGCAGTTATTTTATGTAATACAGGTAAGAGAGGTGATGTTATTTCTACAGAATATGGTGAAGGGGGAACGGAGATTGATGTGATCACTAACAAAGTATAATTCCTAGAATATGATTAATTATAACATATACAGTATGCTCCCAATGTGATTTTATTTTCTCGTTTGGCGAATTAGAATATAGATAAAAACAGTGTTAACCACTTACGGCCGGAGCCAGTTTTGGCCTTCCTAACCGAGTCCCGTTTTTAAAATCTGACATGTCACTTTATGTGAGAATACGTTTTTGACACTTTAACCTATTCAAGTGATTCAGAGATTGTTTTCTCGTGACACATTGTGCTTTAAGTTAGTAAGAAATTTTGGTCCATACATTCTTTGTTTATTTGTGAAAAATATCAAAATATCGTGAAAATTTGGAAAAATTTGTGTAAGACAGATGGTTATTCCACTCAAAATTATTTATAACTAGCATCTACCATATGTCTACTGTAGGTTGGCATCATTTTTTAAACTTTTTTTTTCACATTAGGGAGCTTAGAAATTTACTAGTAATTTTTCACATTTACAAGAAAATTTGCAAAATAGATTTTTTTAGGGACCAGTCCAGTTCTGATGTAGCTTTGAGGGGCCTATATGTTAGATACCCCCATAAATGACCCCATCTAAAAAACTAGACCCCTTAAAGTATTTAAAAAAGCATTTAGAAAGTTTGTTACCCCTTTAGGTATTTCACAGAAATTAATTTGTATATATTTTCATGTGTTACTGCTTTTACACAATGAAACCACTTTTAGTGCTTGTTCACACGGCGTTTTGGATCCTTTTTACGGATCCGTTTTTGACAGTTGAAAAGCACATCCAGAAAGCGGATCCGCAAAACGCAGCAGTTGATACTTAATTTCGATCCGTTTTGAATGCTTTTTCACTTGCGTTTTACGCATCCGCTTTTCGGATGCGTTTTCTCTCTCTCTCTCCTCGATCCCCACAGCACTTCACAGCCCCTCTCCACGATCCCCACAGCGCTTCACAGCCCCTCTCCACGATCCCCACAGCACTTCACAGCCCCTCTCCACGATCCCCACAGCACTTCACAGCCCCTCTCCACGATCCCCACAGCACTTCACAGCTCCTCTCCTCGATCCCCACAGCACTTCACAGCCCCTCTCCACGATCCCCACAGCACTTCACAGCCCCTCTCCACGATCCCCACAGCACTTCACAGCCCCTCTCCTCGATCCCCACAGCACTTCACAGCCCCTCTCCACGATCCCCACAGCACTTCACAGCCCCTCTCCACGATCCCCACAGCACTTCACAGCCCCTCTCCACGATCCCCACAGCACTTCACAGCCCCTCTCCACGATCCCCACAGCACTTCACAGCCCCTCTCCACGATCCCCTCTCCACGATCCCCACAGCGCTTCACAGCCCCTCTCCACGATCCCCACAGCACTTCACAGCCCCTCTCCACGATCCCCACAGCACTTCACAGCTCCTCTCCACGATCCCCACAGCACTTCACAGCCCCTCTCCTCGATCCCCACAGCACTTCACAGCCCCTCTCCACGATCCCCACAGCACTTCACAGCCCCTCTCCACGATCCCCACAGCACTTCACAGCCCCTCTCCACGATCCCCACAGCACTTCACAGCCCCTCTCCACGATCCCCACAGCGCTTCACAGCCCCTCTCCACGATCCCCACAGCGCTTCACAGCCCCTCTCCACGATCCCCACAGCGCTTCACAGCCTCTCTCCATGATCCCCACAGCGCTTCACAGCCCCTCTCCACGATCCCCACAGCGCTTCACAGCATTTCAAATCTCCCGCACCTCCATTCACTGACCGCGTCCCCCGCAGCTCCCTCCAGCATTTCAAATCTCCCGCACCTCCATTCACTGACCGCGTCCCCCGCTGTTCACAGCCGCCACTCACCTGCGATTCACAGCCGCCGCTCACCTGTGATGCCTCGTCCAGCCGCCCACTGCGCTTTTCGCATCCACTTTCAGGATGCAAAGCGCAGCTGATACGTGCCCAGAGTGTGGAGCGCTTTTGGACAGGTGCCAAAAGCAGACTCCATTATCTCCTATGGGCTTTCACTTGCGTAAAATGCAATAAGAATTGACATGTCAATTCTTAAAGCGGATGCGAAAAGCGCAGTGCAGGAGAGCCCTCAAAAGCGCATCGCCGATCTTCTGTGAGAACGGCGATGCGCTTTTGCCATTAAACTCAATGTTAATCACACTGACAATTGTTAGATCCGTTTTGCGGATCCGTAAAACGGATCCGTAAAACGGATCTCAAAAACATCGTGTGAACAAGCCCTATTCAAAAAGGAAAACACGTTTTTGCATCGCCATAGTCTGAGAGCCATAACTTTTATATTTTTCTGTGTACGGAGCTGTTTAGCAGCTTTTTTTTTTTTTACGGGATGAGTTGATGTTTTTATTGGTTTAATTTTGGGGGGGACAGGTCTTTTTAATCGCTTTCAAATCTTTTTTTGGAAGGAAGGGTGAAGAAAATACTGCAATCCTAGTAGTATTTGTTTCATTTTTATTTTTAACAGCGCTCACCATGCAGTATCCGTGACAAGTTAGTTTTACTCCCTGGATTGAGACGATAATGGTGATACCAGATTTATATAGTTTTTCTTTATGTGGAAGCCCTTAAAAAAAAAACAAAAAAACTTTTTCGTGTAAAACAATATTTATGCATCGCTATCTTCTGGTAGCCTTAACTTTTTTTATTTTTCTATATACAGGGACGTGTAAGGTTTTTTTTTTTTTGCGGGATAAACTGATTGGCACCATTTTGGTGTTTTAATGAGTTTTTGATTGCTTTTTATTTCATTGTATGTGCTGCGGGATGAACAAAAATTCTGCGACTTTTTTTTTCTTTTTTTTACGGCGTTCACCATTAACATAACCTAGTTATAGGGTGGTTCGTTACGCACATGGCGTTTGTAAAGGGGAAAAGGGTGGTATACGTGTTTGGTTTTTTTCGTTTTTTGTTTTACTTTTTTAACTTTTTTTTTTTTTAAGTAGCTCACATTTTTTTTCACTTTTCCCGATAGGGGATTTGTATCAGCGATCTTCAGATCACTGTTAAAAGGGAGACCAGTAGACAGCATTGCTGCTGTATACTGGTCTCCATGGCGACTGTCAATCACCATGCCCACAATGCATTGCAGGCATGGTGACATCACCAGACAGCCTGGATGCTTTAGTAAATTATCTGGGCTGTCAGAAGACCACTAGTGGCGCAGAGTGCCGCATACTGTGACGATCGCAGGCAGGAGAAGCTCACTCCTCCTGCCTGCAACTTTGCTATGGCGACCATGATAGGTCACGATAGCGAAGGGTTGATCCTTTGAGTCCGGAGCTCACTCCGGCCATGGATGATGCGACGTGATGCCAGCGGTATTATACCGCTGGTCCCATGCCGCGATCTTGCGAGCTCCGCTTGTGAGCTCGCAAGATCGCCATGACGTACCCATATGTCAATTTGCGGGAACCCCTACCCAAACTTGATGTATGGGAACGTCAAATGTCGGTAAGGGGTTAAACAACAAAAGGAATTTTAACAGAGTGGTATATTATACTCGCGATATATTAGTGCCCTTTAGAAGAGTTATTAACCCCTTAAGTCGAACGCCTAAAAAGTAGTTAATGACCAGAAATTTTTTTTAGTTTTTGCCTCCTTTGGTTTCAACAGTTGTAACTTTTTTATTTTCTCAAAGACGCAGTTGTATGAGGCCTAGTTTTATTTGAGACGAGTTGTACTTTATGGGGGAATAGTTCACTTATTAATAATTGCAGATATGTTTTTTTATTTTTTACATTTTTTTTTTGTTTTTTACATTTTTTTACATCATTCACAATTCACACTTCATAATGTGTTAGATTAATTCTACAGGTTATTACGGTCATGTGGATACCTAATATGTGTAGTTTTTTTTACTGTGTTTAATGCATGCACAATTGTTTTTTATAAAATATTTTTTTTTTTTACACTTTTATGTTTTTTACTTTTTTTTAAATTCCATGAAGGGAGAACTGTGTTGGTGTTTTTTTTTTTACACTTAGTAATGTATTAGCATATTCATATATGCTAATACATTATAATCTGTGTCAGTCTGATACAGGCAGTAATCAGGGCAGCACACAGTCTGTCCTGATCACTGGCTTCTTAGATAGACAGCTCTGGGGCTACTCTAGGTCCCCAGGGCTGACTGTGCAGCCATTCTCTGGGCTCTGTCTGGTCACCGGGTGCTCCGATCACCCAACAGAGCAGGGAAACCCTTTGATTGTGCTGCGGTGACGATCTACAGCAATCAAAGGGTTAAAGCACCGTGGAGCGGAGGTTTCCCCTGTTCCCTGATGCTTGCTGGAGCTGCGCTGGGATCAGGGCTGTGTAGTACAGCCCCGACCTCAGCGCTGCTGCAGCGCCGGGTGCCGCAAACTCCGATGTCTGCAGCGACGTCAAAAGATGTCGCTGCAGACGAACGCCCTGATATGCCTGCCGTCAAAAGACGGTGGGCAGCCGTTAAGGAGTTAAAGATTTAATGATGCCATCGACAAGTTAATGCAAATTAGTTTGTTTCTAGGACTCTATGGACTGTGGACTCCAGTGGTAAGACAGTATACTTTCCTGGCAAGAGTTCAGGACACTTACTCAAGCCACTATTGCTCTATGTGTTGCATAATGCCCCAGTGTTGATTTCCTTGCGTAACTTTCATAAAATTCATTGTGTGTTCAGAGAATTGATCTGAAAGAATGGATTTACTAGAATTAAACTGGATAATCTCCAGAAGGAAAAAGGATAAGAGGAGTTTGACTATTCCCAATGTGTGGTTACATTCCATTGCCTTTCAGTGGTAACACTTTATAGGATTGAGTAGGGAGGATCATCATGGGACTTTCAGACAGTTGCTTTCCCAGGATAAGGTTTGGCCTTCTCTACTATGTAATTTGAAGGCAGGAGAGTTAGCAATTATTGAGTTCCACAGGATATTCCAAATTTACTTATATCTGGCACAATTCTAGACTACCATAGCTGTGCAAACTGATAAAACTTAAGAATAGGGTGTCTGCAGGCATACACATTATTGATAACGTCAGTCGAAAAGTTTTGAGCACATCAGAACCGAATTTAATCTTCCCCATAGATCCTTTTACCAATATTGTTTAATGGTATGTGTATGTGTTGGACAACAATTCCCAGCAATTCCACAGCAATATTTAATTATTCTTGTTTAATAATATTTGAATGTGTAGATTTCACCCCAGCTCTATCTTCAATAATTACTCTGTTTTTATTTGTGCAGCCATTGATCCCAGATATTCCCCTTGAAGTGTTTTCTCTCCGCTGGCCCATTAGCACCTCCACCCATTTACCGCATCTGGGTTCATTGATGATATCAATGAACTCCACATAGCATAGTATAAACTAGAAAGCTCAGGTCAATTTGACCGACAGTCAATTTGCCATCCATTGCAGTGTCGTATTTGGAAGTGACAGATTTGAAAGTGATATGATATGCAGAAATATGACAGAAATGGGACAGAAGTGGACAGAAGGGGGCCAGGAGGATCACCTTTTTGGTGAGTACTGGTCTTTTTAAAATATACCTTATTCACCATGCTCACTTTTGCTATCTACCCTGCAGCCATCTGCCTCCTAACCTACCACCCAGTCATGCCCCGAGAATTTTATCCATATCAGCTTCTCCCTCCTTCCCTCACCCATGTTTACATCCCACACAGTATTTTCATTTTCACTACCCCAAACTACCAGTTTACATAATGCCACACAAATGCCGCTCATATACAGCACTGAACCATCTGCTGTCACTTTTCATTCCCCTGCTTCTTGCTGCCGGGAACATCTCTTCTAAGCCCACCATCCTTTACTATTAAACCCACCTCCTCTTCTGTCTCCCATAAAAACCCTGCTAACCTGCTTGCTATTCATTGTATGTCTTTCCCTGCCCCTTTAAAGTGTGCGTTGTGGAAGTTCCGATCTGTCTGTAACAAACTGACTGATGTTCATGACCTGTTTTCTCGCTAACTCTCTCAACCTGCTAGCTCTCACAGAAACATGGCTCCAGCAATCAGACTGCTTCCTTTTCTGCTCTCACCTATGGTGGCCTACACTTCATTCAGAACCCCAGACCTGAGAGCAGGCAGGGTGGAGGAGTCAGCATACTTCTTTCTCCACACTGCACTTACCTCCTACATCCTCCCTCACTATCCCTTCCTTTGAGGTCCACACCCTCAGACTCTTTCGGCCATTTTCTCTCAGAGTCGCGGTTGTTACAGATGCCCCTGGCTCACCCCACCAGTTTCTGGATCATTTTGCTGCACGGCTCCCTCATTTCCTCTCTACTGAAATGCCCACTCTCATCAGGGGCAATTTCAACATCCTCATTGATGACCCCATATCTTCTTCCGCCTTTCAGTTTCTGTCACTAACATCTTCTCTTGGCCTCTCACAATTGACAGACTCTCCTACCTACAAGGATGGTAATCCTCTTGATCTTGGTTTCTGTCATCACTCATCAATTTCTAACATCACTAATTCTCCTCATGCACTCTCTGATCACAACCTTGTCTCCTTCACCATCATTAATTCACACACCTGCCCATCACACATTCAGAAACCACTCCATTAACACTCACGAATTCATAGACACTATACAGTCCTCAATGCCTCCAGTTTCCACCGTCTCTTGTCCAGACCTGGCTTTAAAACAATATAATAAAACTCTCTCAACCACCCTGGCCATATTGGCACCACTCAAATCCCGTACAACCAGATTCAGACGCCGACAGCTTGGCAAACCTCTCAGACTCACTTTCTGCAACGAAGTTCTAGGTGTGTTGAACATCTGTGGAGAAAGTCAACATTACACAATAACCGCAAACAACTGTTTGACACTTTCCACCCACTTCTCAGGCCAAAAGCCAAGGCCTCGGTCACTGATCTCTGTGCTGAAAATCTGGCTACTCATTTCAAAGACAAAATCGACAATATCCGGCAAAACATTGCATCACAATCCCCAAGTAATACCCACCACGTTATTACCCGCACGTCCTCTAGTCTGTGACCCAACGACAGAGGAAGAATTATCCAGGCTTCTCTTATCTGCTCACCCCACTACCTGCTCTAAAGACTCCATTCCCTCCCACCTTGTCCAGTTCATTTCTCCAGCCATCAACTCTCATCTTACATCAATCTTAAACCTCTCTCTCCAATGGGATCTTCCCATTTTCGTTTAAACATGCTGTTATAACCCTTTTACTAAAAAAACCCACTCTGGACCCATTGTGCGCTAACTACTGACCAGTCTCTAACCTTCCCTTCATCTCTAAACTACTAGAACGCTTGTTCTACTCTCGCCTAATCCACTATCTCTCTGCTAACTCTCTTCTCGATCCTTTATAATCAGGTTTCCACACTTTACACTCCACAGAAACTGCTCTAGCTAAAGTCTCAAATGACCTCCTCAAGCTAAATCTCAGGGCAACTACTTGTTGCTGCCTCTTCTGGATCTCTCTGCAGCATTTGAGACTGCTGATCACCATCTTCTCCTCAGCATGCTCAGCACCATTGGCCTCCAGGACACCACACTCTCTCAGTTCTCATCTTACCTCTCTGACTGCTCCTTCAGTGTCTCATTTTCAGGTTCTATCTCCTCTCCTTTTTCCCTTGCTGTTGGATTTCCTCAAGGATTAGTTCTTGGTGAACTTCTCTTTACAACCTACACAGCCCCCATTGGATAAACCATCAGCAGATTTGGTTTTCAGTACCACCTCTTTGCTGATGACACTCAATTATATACTTCTTCCTGTGACATCACTCCTGCCCTGCTACAGAACACCAGTGACTGTCTGTCCGCTGTCTCTCACATCATGTCCTTTCTCTGTCTTAAACTAAACCTCACTAAAACCTCACTTCTTGTCTTTCCACCATCCAATAACCAACCCCCCTCTGCTATTTTTGTTTCAGTATGTGGCACCACCATAACTCCTAGGCAGCCTGTCTTTGTGTAATACAAGATTCTGATCTGTCCTTCTCTCCCTATAGCCAATCTCTTGCCTGCTCCTGTCACCTGCACCTCAAGAACATCTCCAGAATCCATCCTTTTCTTACTGTGGAAACAACCCAAACTCTTATTCGTGCTCTTATTCTTTCTCGTCTTGACTACTGTAAGTCCTTACTTATTGGTCTCCGTCTCTGCAAACTCTCCTCTTTCCAGTCTGTCCTGAATGCACCAGTCAGGCTCATCTTTCTTTACAGCCGCTATACTGATGCTTCTACCCTATGTCAGTTACTGCAATGATTGCCCATTCTGTACAGGATTCAACATAAACTCATCACTCTCATCCATAAAGCTCTCCACAGTGCTGCACCCCCTATATCTGTTCCCTCATCTCTGTCTACCACCCCACCTGGTCTCTCCCCTCTGCTGCTGATATCAAATTACAGGCTACAATCATCCAAACCTCCTATGCCCCTCTTCAAGATTTCACACGTGCGGCACCAGTTCTCTTTAATATGCTACCGCAGACAATCTGGCACACTCACAACCCTCATAAGAGTGCCTTGAGAATACATCTTCTCAGTCTGGCCTACCAAGATCTCTAATTGATAACCCCCACCTTCAATCAAACACATTTCTGTCACTTCCTACACGAGGGCATTCACAGGCACTTACCTGTATATAGATGTACTGTCAGGGGGCAGGTTCATCCAATTTTTATGTAAACTATCTAATATTTATGAAACATGGCTAGACCATTGTAAACTTAGCACTTCTCACTCTTTGTGTCCCCCTTAAATCCTAATAGATTGTAAGCTCTCATGAGGAGGGCTCTCACAACTTGTGTCTCATTTGTAAGTAGCTTTTTATTGTGTAATGTCTGTCTTTTTGTCTGTACTTATACCCTCTAAATTGAAAAGTTCTGTGGAATATGTTGCCGTTATATAAAGATTATTATTATTAGATTTACAATGTTGTCATGCATACCTAGCCCAGGTCTGCTGCCTTAATCTGTTAGCCGAGAGTAACTAGATTCTTGCAATACTTGGTATGTCAGGCTATACAAGGGGGCTCCTTGTTGCGCTATTCCCTTATCTGATATTGACAAATAGTGGAACACAATTCTTGCATTTACTCCTGAATTATGTGTGTTGGAGGCTCAAAAATTCTCAGAACTTAATTGCTTTACAGAGGTTAGAAATTCCCTGCTTATGCACATTATGTGGGAATTTTTGGCTCTTGGGGAATCCTGGAAATGGTCTTGGATCTCTTTTAAACAGTGTATGGCCTTATACTACTCCCTGAACAGTTAATCTGTTTGTTAGGCTATGTTAAAGGTTTGGTGTTAGAATCCCCTATCCTCATACTGTATATCATGAATATATGTTATTTTTATCCAAGAAGCTTATCGCTTGCCATTGGATTTAACCCAATCCACCCATGTTTAGGAAATAGGTAAAAAAACTAACCAACGTTAGACATTTAGACAAAGGAATATATCTCCAGAGAAATGCCCTTAAGAAATTTGAGACTATAAGGGGCCCATAGTTGGACTTATCTATCCTACCTTCTAATGTGCTGCTAAGAGACATAATTTTCTCTGGTTCTAGTTGATTTAGCTTAGTTATATAGCTGGATAGCTATTAAATGGAGTTATGGTTCCTCTGGGCGCTGTTCGGTTTATTGTAGGCAATATGAGAAAACCTCCTACAACATGACTTCCTCTGACAAATACACATGTCTATGGCTGGTTTGGTCTTGCTCTGGGGCAGTGGTGGGTAAGAGTTGTTGGTAGTTTTTGTTATTTTTTTGCTATTTTTGTATTAACTGATATAAATGACAGGCTCCTGAAGTCTGCTGTTGATTTGAGTTGATAAAAATAAGATCTGATTTAAAGAAATGAAATATTTCTAAATGGCTTTTATAACTTCAGTTTTGATGTCAAGTAGGATTCTTTTTTTTTCGGACCACTAATATGTTGGGGGGAGGTTGAAAATTTGTCAGGAAACCTTTTTTTCCTATAAGTTTTCTAAAAGGTTTCACCTACTCTGTATAAATTGGAAGAAACATTTTGTAGTGCATCTGGCAGCAAAAGGCTAACTAATCTGCAGCAGCCAGAAGTTGTCCTGCTAGATTTCAGATTAAATGAGATCAAATAACAAAAATGTTAGCCATCTATACACTTGGGCTACGGCCCGATTATACTCCTCCACGTACTCCATCTGTGACTGCTTGATAAAGGTCATTACCGACCGAAACGTCGACTAAATCAAGTCACCTATTTCTTGTCTTGAATTACTGGAGTCTGCATATTCCACATTGTATGGATTTATAAATAAATGTATCATTTTGCATCATAAGAACACCTTTGTGTGCAGACAATTACTGTTCTACATATTTGGAGGACTTGTGCCTTCCTTGACTTGCACCATCAACAACTGGTTCTGCTTGGTGTGCCTTCTCTATCTCTTTGAATATATTTTATAAATAGCTATAGCCTTGCAAACGATCACAACTTATCATTTATAGATATATGTATCAAAGTTCAAGTCATTGTGGTTGCCCACAGTAGTGTGAATAAAATGCTCAATATATAGAGCTGAAAGTACTTACTGGTGATGTTTTGATAGAATAAATACTGACCGTAGCACAGTGATGGAGAAAAGAAGGGCGCCTTGCTCCGCATGGAGCTCGGCGTCTCTAAATAGGTACGGCGCATGTGCCGTTCAAAGCACCAGACGTGTGTAATCGAAGGGCATGTTGATCCCAACTTCCGCCCTTACACCGTTTACTGCGCATGCGTGAATCTCCGGCCAGCTTATAGATACATTCTATTACTTCAAAACGTCTAGACTGCTGTAATACAATATATTAAATATATTAATAGTAATTGGATTGAATATTAAATGTAAGAACCGCTGAAAAAACTATTATGATACAATATATTGATAGTAATTAGATTAGATACTGAATTCATATGTTGTGTCATACTAATGGTTAGATCCAGACATACAACCTCATTAACAAAGAGACACCATAATACATCACTAATATGTTAATACACAAATACATCCAGCCTTTGATGATATTGGCACAATGTGCACTATGTAAACAGGCATGAGTACCTCTCTTTGGATTACTTAATGTCCGCTGTATTGTTGAAATCCTAGAAGGGCCCTTAAATCTGCCCTTAACAAAAGAGTCCCGGATATTTCTGGGACGTCTTGAGCAAATCATCACTGGACGGGAAAATTTTTCTACAGACGGATAGTGTTCACTCAATAGTGACCATCTCTTTCTGATACATTGATAAATCCTATTCATTAGTGGATGGTATGTACTAATACATGAGATTCGTTTTCCAGATCTATCTTAATGTGACATTGATTCCTCTTGTGTTTGTGCTAGAGTCAAAGTGTGCTCGGGCTAATGTCTCCTCCGAAACTTATCCGCCATCTCATCCAATCTATGTTTTTGTAACATCGGTTCAGAAATTATCCGACGGTCACGTGCAAATTGTGATTTTGGCAAACAGCACTTAGTGTTCACAGGATGGCAACTCCTAAAGTCAAGTAAGCTATTCTTATCAGTAGATTTGGAGTAAATGTCAGTAGATAGATTACCATATTCATCCGTTCTCACCAAAATGTCCAAAAAATAAAGTTGACAAACGTCAAACTCCATTGTAAATTGTAATCCTGTACAGACAGATTTCAGAAGCCCCAAAAACATTTGAAGACTATGAACGCTACCACGCCATACGCAAAAGATATCATCAATTTAACGTATCCACATTAATATTTGATCTTTGAATTGTCTCGTAGTATACACATAGGTCTCCTCAAAATCTATCTTATTTGCATTTGCATAAGGCGGGGCAACGTTGAGCCCATGGCTGTACCTTTCCTTTGACTATAGTATTCATCGCCTCAGAGAAAATAATTTTCAGTAAGTACAATGGTCAACAATTCAAGGCAAAACATTTGCTCATCCACATTAATACTAGAACTTCTCAACAGTTTTGAAACGGCCTGTAAGCCTCCCTGATGTTCAATCGATGTATATAAACTCACTACATCGAAAGAGACAAGTAAAGCGCCGGTTCGTATATTTTCTATCTCACCTATCATTTGTAGAAAGTGAGAGGTGTCCAAAATAAATGATGTCGAAACCTTAATCAAAGGTGTCAGTATTATTACTAAAAATTTTGCAACAGGGCTGAACACTGAATCTGTGGAAGCCACAATTGGGCATCCTGGCGGTCTGTCCAGACTCTTGTGGACTTTTGGGAGTATATGAAAGACAGGACATATTGAATGTTGCATCTGGAAAGATTTATATGTTGATTGGTCAATGACCTTCTTCAATAGATATTGATCCAGCATGTCCTGTATTCTATTTCTAATTCTAGGTAAAGGATCCCTATCCAGTTTTTGGGGATTACGTATGGGAGAGTTGTCGAAAATCCCCAACTACTTTGCTATCCAGATCACCAATGCTCCCCCTTTTACCCCGGTTTACAATAATTTTTTTATGTTTTGAAGAAAACCCTAAAGCCTTTGAAAGGGGACCATCAGGAAAAACACAGAAAGACACAGACAGAGTGAGGCCCTACCGGGCCCCAAACCCCTGTCCCTGCCCTTTTGGGGGGTACCCGACTCCTAAAGGGTGGGCCCCAAACCCAGAAACAAAAAACTACACGAATACGGGGAACAAAGGACACAGACAAAAAAAATAAAAAACCAATAAGGAAAATAGACAAGCAAGGTTGCAGCAAGCGGGCAGCGCAGTACAAAATCGGGGAGACAGAAAAACTAAGACGGGCCAAATCGGTAACGCCGGGGAATGCAGTACAAAATCAGAAGAAAGAAAAGTCAGAAGCCAAACAGAGTCGGGAACCAGAAAATCCAACAATAGACAGCAAGCAAAAGGTAAGGAAAGACCCAATATAAAGGGACAGGGGGCAGGGAAAGGGGAACCTTTAAAAAAGGGAAAATGGGAACACAACAGAGGGGATATTGGAAAAAAACACAAACCGGGAAGGGGAAAAAAGCTTTTAATCAAAGAGGGAAAACGTTTAACTAAAAGGGGGCTGGGGGGATTCCTTTCCCCCGGGGGTTGCCAGAAAAAATTAACACACAAAGGAAAGACTCAGTTCACACTGGAAAATAAGCATACAAGATTATGTTAAAAACCACGGTTTTCGTCGCCACACCTTGGCCGGCACCAAACCCGAAGCTGGGGGGCTGTCAGCATAATACACCTTCCTTTCCCTTTACTCAAATTACATGGGAAAGCATCGTCTATGTTTTTCCCAAAGACCCCACGATTCACTATATTAAAGATACAGATTCAAAACCATGTAATTCGTGGGATTAAAAAGTACTATTGGTTTCCCCATCGAAGTGTTTTTTTTCTGAATTGCACAGATATAGTTAGGGATTCCCTTCCATATGGTGTCCCGATTAAACCCAAATACTTTTAGATAAAAAGTCCGATAAAAGTATCGGGGTTTGTTCAAATTTGAATAATCAAAGAAAGAGGACAAAGGGCAAACCCCGTTGCAAAAATGTAATTTAACTATGATAAAAATATAAAACCAAGTTATCTTCAACTTTTAAACCTGTTAACGTGTCCGTCCCTGTATTAAATTCTCTCTGGATATTGCTCCATCTAGACCTCCTTAAAAAAGGTGGATGGTGTGAGTGACTGCTGTATTCGCTCCCTGTACTGGAATGGCCCTGTTCGTAAGATTGTCGTCGGTCTGTACCAAAATTGCTAAAAGAGGAGTCTCGCCATCTATATACTCTCTGGTTTGTATAATCCTCTGTATCTCTCAAAAATGTTTCCTTCTTTTTTCTCTCAATATATTGGCGATATTCACACAAAGTATTCTCTGACTTCTCCTTTAAGCTAGCTCAATCTGAGGTTGGTAATATGGATGACAATTGAGTCTCAATGGAATGAATTTATTCCTTTAAATCATGCATAGATTTCTGTAAGTATTCAATTGTCAATACCATAATATCAAGGGAGCACTTATTCAAGATGCTCTCAAATTTTCCACAATATGACTCATCATCCTTAAATAATTTTAGTCTAAATTACACTAACCCCTCAAAATGCGATTACTTACAATATTGGGCTAAAGTTACACAATTTAACTCAAAAGGATACATATTCTTAGAATCACGTTAAAAAATCTTTTATACGAAAAAAAAAGATAGAGTATTTAGGTGGGATTGACTTTTTTGACCGTGTTAATGCACCCTACAAGGATACGGGTCATGGTATGCCATTTATCAGGAGGATCTAGTTTTTTGAAAAGGGGGGGGGATTTTCCCCGGGTATAGGGTTTTTATATCCGGGCTTTAAATTTTGACTCCCGGGTATTTAAGGGAGAGTTTTGCCTTTTGTATTGTATTGGGGTCCGCTCCTACGGGGGTTTTCGTGTGGGATTTTAGGGGAGGGCCCCTGTCGGGTTGAAATTCCCTTTAAAAAAACCCACCCCCTACCGGGAATTCCCCAGTAGATAGCAAGCTAAGAGCGAAGGGGGGAGGTTAGCCCCAGTGTTAGTAGGACATCGTCCCCCCCAAAAAGGGAAATTTAAAATTCCTGTCCGGGCAGAATCCCCTGAAATGGAGGATAAAGGGACCGAGATCAAGGGTTCCATGAAAAGAATAAAGAAGGGTGAGAGGGGAAACCCTGGGGGGGTTCCTTTAGATTTTAAAGGGACGGGGGGTCCATGTCAATTTTTATAAACCACGGGGGGGAGTAAAGACTCGCAATGCTCCCAAAAAATTTCCCCAGTGATCCCGAAGGACATAAGGTGCTAAATGGGAAAGGCCATTTTAGGGGGGTCAAAGGCCTTTTTCCCCCGTCTAGGCTAAGCAACAAGGCCTCGACTTTCGGAGTTTCCCAATGCGATCAATCATCGCTCGGCATTGTTACCCCCACCATGACGAAAAGGGAAAAAAGCCCACTTGGTCTTTTATGGACCATTGGGAAGCCCCATTTTGTCTGTTGCCAAAGCTTTGAAAAATCTTAATGTCCGAATTTAAAAGGGCTACGGGAAGCTTTCACACTCCGATGGGTCCTTCCCCGCTTTGGATTTGGGGGGGGGATAAAGTGGAAAATTTCGCCGGTATTTTTGGGGACCATCCAAGAAAATCATTAAACAACTGGGGCATACAGGGGCCAGGGGCCTGTGGGAACGTTTTGTATTTTAGAAGAAACCCATCCGTCCCCTTTCCCTCGGGAGTTTTCCCTTTAAAAACTTCGTGAGCACATCCAAGCTGATTTTGAGAGCAAGTTTTCTGGGCCCCTTCCGCTGACAACTTCGGAAGGGAGAGGATCTAGAAAAGTATATATTCTAGCTCTTACTCTGAATCAGGGGGAAACCGGGATCTTTAGGGGGGGAAGGCTCGGAAAAACCGACTAAATAGCTCCTAACTGCCGGATTGTAAAGCAGTGGGCTTTTTGAGCCTTTCAAGCCTCGGGGGGGATTAAATTTTCCCTCCTTTATTGCCCACCAGAGGGTTGTGCGCCTTTTGCCAAATTTGAAAATTTCTGCTTAGAATAAACAAATTCCTCAAATTTCAGTAGGGGTACTCTTTTAAATGGGGCCTAGTTTCTACAACAAACACAGGGACTGATGGTGTTAGAAAGCATCGCATCTTTAAAAAAAGGAAAACACGCTGTAGGTCTAGTTTTTTGCATGAGCATCCCTTTTATCTCCCCCCAGGGAAATACACTTTCCCCTTTAGACAGCCCTTAGAGCCTGCCATGGGGGGAGATTGATGATACCGAACCCTCATTAAGATCAAGGAAGGTGGTGAGGGAACTTTGAGTCGTTCAGGCCCCAAAGGGCAGGACTGTGCAAGGTCCCTTTTTAGCGAGAGGGGATCCCGGCGCATGATCAACCAGGAATGGGCCCAAAACGAGCCCACATCATCCATAGGAGCGGGTGTTCCCAAAAAAGAAATCAATTCGGAATGGGTCTGATGTGGGGGAAGTAGAAGGTAAAGGACCGGTCCGTGGGGTGGTTTATCCTCCAAAGATCGAATAGGCCATGCTTCCTGACCAGCTTACGCAACGCTGTGGCGGTCTGAACTAGGGCTCTCGCAGGCGGTTTCCCTGGGAGGGAATGTCTATCCAGATTTGGGGAGAACACTAGGTTGAAATCCTCCCCTATCAGGAGTGCCCCTGAGGGAGCAGGGACATCTTGGCAAAGATTCGAGTTAAAAAATGGATTTGGGAAGAGTTAGGAGCATATAAATTACACAGAGTCAGCGGGGTTCCATGTAAGGTACCCTGGAGGATTATGTAGCGACCAGAGGGGTCGATATCCGAGTGGGTGATCTTAAAGGGGGACACTGGCCGATATAAAGAAAGCAACACCGGATTTTTTCCGGCCACTGGAAGCAGGGTAAGCGACGGGAAATGCAGCCTTGGCAAACCTAAAGGAGCCCTGTGAGTCAAAGTGGGTCTCCTGAACAAATGCTATGTCCGCCTTCAAAGCACGTAGTTCGCGTAGAAGACGACAGCGCTTCACATTGGAGTTTAATCCTTTTGCATTGATGGTTACACATTTTGACCATATCACTGAGTGGTGGAGGAAGACACAATAGGAAAACCAGACAAGACACAAGACAGGGGGACACTAAATGAAAAAAAATTGAAATGTAAACCAACGTATTTGAACAACCTCGGAAAACGGTCAAGATATAACAACGTTAACCGGGTAATGGGGGGTGGGGATAGGCGGTGAACTCCTACAAAAATCTAGGCACCACGAACCCCCAGACATCAGCACCAGGAGAGGGAATGGGCTGAATCACAAGAACAATGCTCAACCCTCAGTAAGGAGAACAGTGAGTTTAGGGGTTATGGCCCCGCACCAAAATCTAACTGGAAAGAAAGGTAAAATAAGCAATCGGTAAGGAAGCAACCAAGCCGCCTAAAGTGAGGCGGGATAACCTAAGTCCTAAGGTCCTTCTAACCGTAAGAGACCAGAACATGACCTAGATGGGGAGGGGGAGAAGACATGATAAATTAACCCAGGGATCCATTGATCAGAATTGGTGAGGCGGGGTATGCGGGAGCCTGCGACCTGCAGAGGCATCATTGGTCGGGCGACGCTTTTTCCGGGCAGGATGCTGCCATATTGGGAGGTCAGGGGGGGGTCAAGGTGTCCAAGTCCCAATCTGGCAGTTTGGGAACTGGGATCTGTAGGAAGTCGCAAAATGGCTGCAGATCGTCCTGAGTTTTCAGCGTAGCAGAACGACCATCCTTCCTGGCCATGAGGGCGAACAGAAAACCCCAGCGGTACAGGATCTGGTGGTCTCTCAAGGTGGATAAGAGCGGTTTCAGGAGGCGCTGTTTCTGTAGAGTCACCCATAAGAGATCTTGGAAGAGCTGTAGTGATGCACCTTCATATTCCAGCGTGCGCATAGCTCGGGCATTCATCAGGATACGTTCTTTGGTTGCGAAGTCATGGACACAACAGATGACATCTTGGGGGAGGACGGAGGACCCCGTTGGGTGGAGTGCTCTGTGGGCTCTGTCAAGCTTAATGGGGCAGGTGGGCTGCTCGCCAAGAACCATGTTGAAGATAGCGTTAAGTGCGGAGGGGATGCTGTCATCAGGGATGGTTTCGGGCAGGCCCCGAACCCGAATGTTGTTCAGGCGCCCCCTGTTGTCGAGGTCTTCAACATGCCTTCCCAAATCACGTATTACTAACGCTTGGGCAGCGAGTGGTGGGTGAAGGGCAGATAGGTAGTTTTGAGTGGACCCCTGGGCTTGATCCAGCGCATCTACTCTGTCAGTAAGATGTATAATGTCCTGTCGCAGTAGTGAGATCTGTTTGCAGGTGTAACGGCTGGGTGGTGGACCCTCTGGACCACCGCAAGCGATTATAGCTAAGCCACGCCAGGGAACGGAGTCTAAGTAGCCCCCGGTTTTCACCAGAGCCCGCCGCAAAGCGGATGGCCCTTGCTGCGGCTGAGGCTACCAGGTCTCCCCCCTGACGTAACTTGCTTGCGATGGCGGCCGAGGTTGCAGCGTGTGTACAGAGTCGTAGTCCGAGAATCATAGTCGTGGGCAGGCAGCCAAGGTCAGGGCAGGCGGAAGGGGGGGGGTTTCGGAGCCCGAGAAACGTAAGCGAGAGGTCTGGTACACGGTAGGGCGAGAATACACTTTAGGAAACGCTTTAGTTAAGGCACGAGGCAACATATATCCAGCAAGGGGTGATTTGGGACGTGACCTTAAGTAGGGAAGCGCCTGGCAATTAGCCAATTATCGGGGCGCTGGCCCTTTAAAATCTCGAGAACGAGCGCGCGCCTTAGGACAGGGCACGCGCGCACTCGGCCGGAAAAGGGCGGGGAAACAGCACGGGAAAAGAGGTCAGGTGAGTCCACGGCAGGCGGGGACCCCCGGCTCGTCCCGCAGCCAGCGGCGGCACCCGACCCTGGGGGGCGGCCCGGGGGCCCCGCGGGCCGAGGAGCGGAGGGTACGCGACAGTACCCCCCCTTAGTTCTCCCCTCTTTTTAGGCTAAAGGGAAAACTTACGGATAAGGTTTGGGTTTAGGATATTGGACTCCGGAAGGGCCCCCTTCCAATCTACAAGAAAAAATCGCTTACCCCTGACGATCTTCATGTCTAAGATGTCCTTCACTTCAAATACATCACGGGATTCTAGCACAGGAGACGGAGCAGCGCTCCTCTGGGAGAACGGGTTCAGGACCAGAGGCTTTAGTAGGGAGACATGAAAAGCGTTTAGGGCCCTGGAGAGATGGAGGCAGGCAGAGTTTATAGGACACCGGGTTCATTTTGTCGCAGAATTCTGAAGGGTCCCAGAAACCGCGGGACCCAATTTATAGTGGGGATTTTGAGGCGTATGTATTTAGAAGAAGACCACACTTTATTCCCCTGGGAGAACGTTGGGGAAGGTCTTCTCCTCTTGTCAGCCGGGGTCTTCATAGGGCTGAAGCTGGAGTAGGCTTGTCGGGTCTCTCGCCAAATGATCCTGATATCCTGAACCTGGTTGTCCACGGGGGGAAACCTCGGAGGTGGAAGCCAGGGGGAGGGGGGGGGGCGCGGGTGACGGCATAGACCACCAGGAAAGAGAACGGCCATTTTGAGTCGGAATCCCGATGATTATATGAGAACTCGGCCCAAGACAGCAATTCGACCAGTTGCCCCTGTCGCCCGACAGGTGCCGTAGATTACTCCCCAAAGGTTTAACCCTCTCCCCCTTGCCCATTTTTTCTGGGGATGATATGCAGAAGAGAAATTCTAGTTTGATTTGCAACCGGGAACACAGGGCACGCCAGAATTTAGAGAAAAAATTGGGACGCCTCGGTCGGAGACGATGTGGGATGGTAGACCATGCAGACGAAAGATTGGAAGAAGAAATCCTGCCAATTGGGGAGCAGAAGGGAGACAGGAAGGGCACAAAGTGGGACTTTTTAAAGAAAATCGGTCAGTGACCCCCCAGATGACCGAGTTTCCCGAAAAAGGGAAAGAAGGTCCGTGATAAAGTCCATGCCTATGTGTGTCCATGGAGACTCTGGAATTTGCAAGGGACTAAGAGACCAGCGGGCCTATGGCGGGGACCTTGTTTTGGGCACATGTGGTGCGGGAAAGAACGAAGTCCTAAAGTTTGGAGCAGGGTTGGCCACCAGTAGTGACGGAATGAGGACGTAGGATTTCCGTACGCCGGGGTGGCCGGCCAGAAGAGAGCTATGCCCCCCCCAAACCGAATCTCCTCCTGAGGCGGGCCGCAACGTAGGTTCTGCCCGGGGGAACGTTCCGGAGATCCACAGGAGCCACATGAATCAGCCGTTCAGGATTTAAATGATGTGCTGTGACACCGGCTCCTCCCCGGTGATGTCAGACGCAGGGGGAGAGGGGGTCCGCCTTGATATTCTTCTCGGCCGGTTCGGAAGTGTATCTTAAAATCAAAGCGCGAAAAGGGAAACAGAGACCAGCGGGCCTGGGTGAGGGTTCAAACGCTGAGCTGTCTGGGGGTATTGGAGATTTTTATGGTCTGTGAAAGACGTCAAACGGGTGCCGAGCTCCCTCCAAAGATGTCGCCACTCTTCCCCAGGGCCAATTTTATGGCCAACATTTTCCCGGTCTCCAATGGCGTAATTATTTTTCCGCCGAGGAGAAGGTCTTTGAAAAAAAAACACATGACGGTCTTGCCTTTAGGGCCCCTTCTGGGTCAGGACAGCCCCGGCTCCCACGGAAGAGGCATCCACCTCTAGGCTGAAGGGTCTTTCTGGACCAGGCCGGACCAAATTAGGTGCTGAGGAGAAAACTGTCTTCAGACTGGAGAATGCTTCTTCGGGCCGACGGGGGCCCAGCATCTCGGGTTAGAATTCTTAGGGGTGAGAGCCACGATGGGAGCCACCAGCGTAAAAGAAGTGGGGAATGAACTGCCGGTAGTAGTTGGCGAATCCTAGGAAACGTTGAATCGCCCGGAAAGAACCGAAGGTCGTGGCCACTGCTGGATGCGGAGGGGGTTTTAAGCTGGGTCCATCTGCAGACCTCGATTGGAAACTATGTCCCCAAAGGGAAAAGGAAGGCTGGCCTGGTGGAACCGACACTTCTCCCAGCTTGGCATACAGTCGATTGCCCCGCAGGGCGTCGCAGAACCTGGCGTCCCTTGTACCCGATGGGTCTGGATGTCAGGGGAAAAAATCAGGATGTCGCCCAAGTATACAATGACGCAGGTGTACAGCAAGTCCCGAAACACGTCGTTGACAACTCCTGAAATACGGCTGGGGAAATTGCATAGCCGAACGGCATCACGAGATACTCAAAATGCCCGTCCCGTGTGTTGAAAGCGTTTTCCACTCATCCCCTTGAGTATTCTGATGAGGTTATGGGCTCCTCGTAGGTCCAATTTAGTTAAAAACCTTGGCTCCACGGAGGCGATCAAAGAGCTTCAGAGGGTCAGGGTAGAGGGTAGCGGTTCTTCACCGTGATCTTGTTTAAGCCCTCTGTAGTCATACACAGGCGAAGAGAACCGTCTTTTTTCTGGACAAAGAAGAAACCAGCCCGGCGGGCGAGGAAGACTTGCGTATAAAAACCCTTCGACAAATTCTCCTGGATATAGGCTGACATGGCCTGGGTCTTGGGCACAGACAGAGGGTAGACCCCACCCCGAGGAGGACTGGTTCCGGGAAGGAGGTGATAGGGCAGTCATATGGCCCAGTGGTGGTGGTAGCCTCTCAGCCTGTTTCTCCGAGGGAAAACATCTCCAAAATCCAGTACTCCGCTGGCAGACCTTGCAGAGACTTGATAGACGACTGGGGAGGGGCGATGGGGCACCGGGCGAGGTGCCACAAACAGAGATCCTGGCACTCTCCGTTCCCCAACCAAGGACTTCACCTGTCTTCCAATCAAGTGCAGGGGCGGTGACGTTGGGAGCCAGGGCAGCCCCAACGGATCGCCGAAGACCGCCCAGGCAGGACAAAGAAAGGAGATCTTCTCCCTGTGGAGGACCCCTACACGGAGGGTCACCGGCCGGGGGGATGAACAGAATTTGGGGTCACTGAGAAGCTCCCCACTGAGATGAGATAACCAAGGGGTTCTCCAGGCGGGTTACTGGCAACGATAGCGTGACACCAGGGGCGTGAATAAAGTTCCCGGCGGAGCCGGTCCAGGAAGGCGAGGCCGGAACGATAGACCAGAATTCCCTCGTTACTTGTACCGGCAACAAAAAGTCGCGGAGAGGAAGAGTGAACACCTAGGGACGCCTCTCCTACGCCACCTAGGTGCGAGCGGTTTCCCGCGAACGCTGAGGACAACTCCCCCCCCGGAAATGGTCCGGCTGGCCGCAGTAGAGACAAAGGTTCTCCATCCGGTGGGGACCGCTCCTCCTCCGACAAGTGGCCCGGTCCACCTGCATGGGGTTTCCCCTGTAGCGAACTGTGTGGGGGGGAGCGGAGGCCTTTGGAACACGGGGGCCAAGGGGGTAGACGGCGAGGCGTGCCGAGCCACGCTCTTGGGTGAGCTCCTGCTGTTCTCTCGTGAACCGCACGTCAATGCGGGTAGCCAGATGGATAAGGTCGCACAAAGAAGAAGGAAGGTCTCCCTTTCCGCAAGTGCGTCTTTTATTCTCTTGACAGACCTTCTTGAAACGTGGCGCAGAGAGCGGCGTCGTTCCATGACAAACTCGGAGGCTAGGGGTGTGGAACTGGACCCCATATTCCCCAACGGAGGAGTCCCCTTGGCTAGGTTCAGTAGCGCTGTCTCCGCGGAAGGCTCCGTCCTCGAAAACGCTGCGGAATTCAGTGAGGAAAACCTGTAGGTTCTGGGGGTCCCCAGGGGCGTTCCGGTCCCAAAGGGGTTTCCCCAGGCAGGGCCTTTCCGGATAGCAGGCTCACCACGAACGCCCACCTTTGCCCTTCAGTGGGGAACTGACCGGCCATCAGCTCCAGTGCCCTGGAGCACTGCGTAATAAAGCCTCTGCAGAGCTTCGAGTCCCCGTCAAACTTGGAGGGTAAGAAAGGGAAAACCAAGCTTCGGACCCACATTGCCAGTGGGACGGGCCGAAGGAGATGGAACCACTGGTGAAGAGGCAGGTTGCCCGCTGCTGGGGGGCCAGGAAATTGGCGCATCATGGGGACAGCTGACCCAATTGCTGGTGCCTGTTGTGCGATCTGCGCGACTGTTGGCCGACAATGTTCGTGGGGATCCGTAGACTTGGCAAGGGCACCTTGGCGGGGTCCATGGCTGGAATCTAATGTAACGCTTTTGGGTGGTGGAAACCCTTGGACCACCGCAAGCGATGATAGCTAAGCCACGCCAAGGAACGGAATCTAAGAGCCCCGGTTTTCACCAGAGCCCGCCGCAAAGCGGATGGACTTGCTGCGGGGTGAGGCTACCAGGTCGTCCCCCCTGACGTGACTTGCTTGCGATGGCGGCCGAGGTGCAGCGTGGTACAGAGTCGTAGTCCGAGAATCGTAGTCTGGGCAGGAGAAGGTCAGGGCAGGCGGGGAATGGGTTTGTGGTCGTAACAGGCAGGAAGGTCAGGGCAGGCGAAGAGGTTTCGAAGTCGAGAAACGTAGCGAGAAGGTCTGGTACCGTTTGGGCGAGAATACCTTTAGGAAACGCTTTAGCTAAGGCACGAGGCAACATAGATCCAGCAAGGGGTGATTGTGGACGTGACCTTAAGTAGGGGAAAGCGCCTGGCAATTAGCCAATTATCGGGGCGCTGGCCCCTTTTAAAACCTCGAGAACGAGGGGCGCGCACGCCTTAGGACACGGGCACGCGCGCCTTGGCCCGCAGAGGGCGCGGACAGCACAGGAGCGAGGTCAGGTGAGTCCCCGGCAGGCGCGGACCCCAGGCTCGTCCCGCGGCCAGCGGTGGCACCCGACCCTGGTGGGCGCCCGGGGGGCGGCCAAGGGTGCGCCCGCGGGCCGAGGAGCGGAGGGGACCGCGACAGCAGGTATCTTTAACCTCAGATATTAGGGTTTGAAAGTCCATTTTTGTCGGCAGGAGCTGCAGATGGTGGGTCCACTGTTGAAAGTCTGGTGGAAACGACAGAGCCTGGACCTGAGGGGTTAGATAGGAAGACGGCAGGTCTGCCTGGTGGTTATGAGGTGATGGCCCGGAGGTTTGGGACATGGAGGGGCCCACTGAGTTTTTCCCCTGGAAGCACCCACAGCTGTGGGGGGAGGGCAATCTCCTTCCATGGGGCATCTCCCTGGCTGGAGGCCTTCCAGTGGGATATGGTGGCCCAGTGACAGAGTGCAGGAGCTCCGGACTGGCTGCTACTGAGTGTCGGGAGGACTCTAAGGAGCCCGAAGGTAGCGATGGAAGGAAGAGGGTCTGATGTTGGGGGGCACCCCAGTGGGCACCGAGCCCAGTTTGCCCAGGTTGGTGTCAGCAGTCCTTGGTGGAGGGCACGGACTGGCCGAGCTTGGCGGAGGAGAAGCCTGCATGGCGGTCAGGGAGTGGACACCATTTGGGTCCCTAGGGGCAAGAGCAGTGTCCGTGGGACCCTGAGGGAGATGGATCTGGGGTGGCAGTGTAGCTGAGGGGCTACAGTCAGTGGCACACTTATGAGAGCGGGTCTCAGAAAGTTCTGCAGGATGTGGGTGGTGCAGAGGTGAAGCTGCCGCGGGAGCGGGGGCCAGCGATTCAGCCGTTGGTGCAATGTCCCCTGGAGTGGAAGCAAGCCCCTGCAGAGTGGCCGTCGGATCAGAAGGTATGCCCACCAACTCTGGGTCCGAGTGCAGGGGGTCCCTCGGTCTTTCCGCCAATGTCAATGTGGCACTGCCGGGATCTAGGACGGGCAGTAAAATGGCGACTGCCGCGTGGTGCAGGGGAGCGCGGGCCGGGGAGTCGGGCAGGCTGCAGACCTTACCCGATCCATCGGGGTTGCCAGGGGCGTCCAGGAGTGTAGGTGGTAGTAGGGTGAAGGGCTCCTCTGATGTGCGCCGGGTCTTCCTTTCTCTCCTGGCTGTTTGCTGGCTGCCGCCGGATGAAGATGGCGCCGGGTCCTCTGGGGAGCCGGGTCTTCCCGCGCGCCGTGTTATAAAGGGTTCTATGCCCGATCCAGGTACCGGAGGCACTGAGGTGGTAGCGGGTGCTTTGCTGGGGGTCCGTGCACGGTTTCTCCCCATCTAGGGTGCGAATGTAGCCGGGAAACTGCAGGTTTGGGCGGCTTGGAAGCGGAGCTCCTTCAATGTGCGGCCATCCACTGAGCTCTCCAAGCCACGCCCCCCAGCTCTTTATATTACTTTGATACATATATCTATACATGATAAGTTGTGATCGTTTGCAAGGCTATAGCTATTTATAAAATATATATATACAATGTGAAAATAGATCTTTTGACAGTAATCATGTACATTTTTTATATGATTGTAGGCGCCATATTTATTACATTACAAAAAGGTATGTTCACTTTGGTGACTGCTTCTGGTGGTTTTTGACATACATCAATACTATAATCTTGTATGGTCTATCTATTAACATTGAGTGATTTTCTTGATGTAACACCTATATGTTGATGTGTATTGTCAAAAGTATGTTACATCTTGTGACTTATGTTATATTTTAATATTTTGTATCTGTTGTATTTTCAGCGACACATCTGATGAAGGTCTAAACTGGACCGAAAACGTTTATGTTCGATTTGGTCGCTTGATAAGATATTGTTAATACATTTTTGAAAAACGTATTCATACAGTGGAGTATGTTTGATCTCACATGCGGGTATATACCGATTGTGAATCATGAATAAGATTTGAACATTAAATTACAGAATAAGGGACACAGCGCTGGAAACTGCATGTTTGACACTAGCTTGTGCTGTCCTCAGCAAAGGTGGCATAATCCATGTGACAGGTTCCCTTTAAACAGAATTTTGCTAGATTAATATGTGTTCAAAACTTATTAGTAGATACAAACCTTTTAATAAATTTGGTGCATCTTTGGTTGTCACAAGCCGAACTTACCCTTCCTATGAGTTAATTTCTTAAAAGCTGCCAGACCATGGATCACCCCAATACCTAACACTCCATAAATTATTAAAAATGGAGAGAGCACAAAAATGAAAAAAGTCACAAATTTTAGAACAAAACAGCCAAATTTTGTTGTAAATGAATTTGTAAATACTCCAGTATATTTCTGAACTGTTCATTTAATCTTTGGTACTGACATGTTAAATTTCATGTTTTGTATGTGACACCAGAACAGGGTTTTGTGTTTTGTTGTCATATAAGACCCCAGAGGAAAGAGGTAAAATACATCAGAGAAGAAACGCCAAACTATGAGGTTAAATATCTACAAAGTAAACACACCCAGCTATTCACTTTGTAGTTAGCAGTGCTAGGCTGTGTATCGCCTTTTTTGATATGCCGTATTTATAATACATTCCTTCCATTGTTTAAAAATGGCTAAAATGCACAGAATGAGGTTTAATTTAGACAGCAATTGCCACCCTAATTGATTAAATTGATTAAACTGAAGCTTGATAGGGTCACAGATGTCACAAGTTATAGATGACTGGGTTTTGTGCAAGCCAACATAGTTCCACAATGTTCACACAATTTTCCACTGCATGGACAAATGTACAAATGTAGTTGCAACTTCAAACTCACCGATAGCGAATATAAGCAGCACGATCCAACGGCCATGCAAAATCCTAACAAAGGAAGAATGTCCGCGGGTGCTTAAATACGATATAATCCACATTTATTCGGAGGGAAGTAAAATAAACAGGAAAAACAGTAAAATCTAACGCGTTTCAGGCCTTGTACATATGGGCCCTTAGTCGTAAGGGCCGACTAAAAAAAAACCCAAAATTATTAAACAGTACATCAACTGCAACACTAAATATTTTTGTCTATCTTGTTTCATGTTTGCATTGTCGCATCCAACAAAATTGGCTGTACACTTTGCAACTGAAGGATCGTTAGAAACACTTATCTGATGCTAAGGCCGCGATTATGCATGGTTCATCGGCCGTTCCCAACACTGCATTGTTCATCATGGAGGAATACAAATTTACCCTTGGGGCACAAGGTATTGAAAGGGGTTAATGTATCAGAGAGGGGAGGTGTTTCGTAGACGTAGACTTTTAAATCGTGAATCCTTTTGGATCTTACTTTTAAAAAACAAAGAGTGCCATTTGGTTTAAATAGCAGACAGGATTTAATCTTACATTATTATATATTGTATATGTTGTATATATTTTTCAGTATTCCTGCTGCTTTCTCTTTTTTTCTCCTCCTTTGTATGTGCATGTGTTTTCTGTCTATTGCGGTTTCCACGCCCATTGATCTGTAACACCTGTTAATTAACATATGTAACCATATAAAATGAGGCTGTTTTGTTTTGTTACCATGCTACAATTTAAGGGCCGATTTTTACAAGGCCTGAAACCCGGTTAGATGTACCTGTTTTTCCTTTTTAATTTTACTTCCCTCCGAATAAATTGTGGATTATATCGTATTTAAGCACAGCTGGACATTCTTCCTTTGTTAATGTACAAATGTAGCTGCAACTTCAAACTACATCAATATGGTCAGCACAGTTTCCAAACTGATTGTTAATGATTGCAGGATGTTGTGGTATTAGCCGCAAAAATACACCACCACTAACACTAACAAAACAAGTACCGTATGTACTCGAGTATAAGCCGAGTTTTTCAGCCTAAAAAATGAGCTGAAAAAGCCGTCATCGGCTTATACTAGAGTCACTCTCGGGGCTCGGGTGCTGCGATGGCCCGAGCTCCGGCAGGGACAATTCAACTGTACGCAACTCCTCTGGGAGCGCATACAGCTGAATCCCGAGTAGCTGACAGCGTCCGGGCGCTGCCTTGACCCAGGCGCTGTCAGCGATTTGTGCAGCTGTATGTGACTCCTGGGAGCGCATACAGCCTAACCGCTGGTCACCCATCAGTGTCCGGGCACTGCTATGGCCCGAGCACCGGCGGGGATCGCTTCGGCTGTATGCGAATCCTGGGAGCGCATACAGCTGAAGACACTATTGCGAAGCAGAGAGCGAGCTTTCCCTGCTCCGCAATAGAACTCCGGAGGGCCGCAAGCAGACATGCAGCCGTCTGGAGTCTCCGGCACAGGCAGCGCGCAATGTTAACACGCTGCCTGCACGGCCTGATGACATCCCGCCCCCTGTGCCACAAGACGGAGCGGAGCGCCCGGAGATCCTCGGATTGGCGAGGGAGTGTTTGTATTTTTATTTTTTTTAAATATAACCTGCCTTTAACCTGCCTATAAGGACATATACCTGCCTATACCTACCTATAGGGTCATATACCTGCCTATAACCGGCCTATTACCTGACTATACCTACCTATAAGGACATATACCTGCCTATAACCTGCCTATAAGGACATATACCTGCCTATACCTGCCTATAGGGACATATACCTGCCTATACCTGCCTATAGGGACATATACCTGCCTATAGGGACATATACCTGCCTATAGGGACATATACCTGCCTATAGGGACATATACCTGCCTATAACCTGCCTATAAGGACATAGACCTGCCTATAACTGCCTATAGGGACATATACCTGCCTATAAGGACATATACTTGCCTATAACCTGCCTATACCTGCCTATAGAGACATATACCTGCCTATAACTGCTTATGGGGGACATTAAACTGCCTATGGGGGACATTTTTTTTTTTTAAATTTACCAGTAGCCGCAGCATTTTCTACCCTAGGCTTATACTCGAGTCAATAAGTCTTCTATATGTCTTCTATATGTTATATATATATAATATATAGATAGTATATATATATATATATATTTATATATAATATATATATATATATATCTCAAAAAAGAAAAAGGCAACAGAATGTCCTTTTGATTTTTCATTTTTGTTTTTCTATGTGAATGATCTCTAAATAATGCACATATCCAGATCTAGATCGAGCATAATCTAAAGCCCTTCTTTTTTAAAATAACATTATAAAATCCATGTATCATCTATACTTAATAAGATTTGGCTGATTTACATTACAGTTCAAATTCACAAAGGTGAACTGGGCATCTTTTATTAATTTTAATTTTAATTTACATTTCATTCCAAATAGCATTTTGCACAAAATCATTGTCCACTGGCTTTGCAGATGAGTTTTAAAACAAGTGCCTATTTCCAGTTAAAATATGCAAAAGCTTTTACAATACTATCCATCATAATTAGCATATGAAAGACACACAAAATCCTTTTTGCTGTACTAATATATTCAGAATGAATAGATTATTTCTTGGCTTTAGATCTTAGTTTTTATTTGTTGTAAATGTCACTATAACAGCTACCCTAACTACTGTGAGTGTTATATATATATATATATATATATATCTGTACCATGGCTTCCAAAACGCACAGCGTACTGTGGTGCATACAGTACACACCCCGGTACGCTGTGTAAACATACCCTTAGAGCAACAGTATAGGCATATGCCCAAGGTCCGCCTGCCTGCCTTTTCATTCTTAGGCAGATGGGCTCCCCCGACCTGCAATGGTTTTTCACACGGTACCAAAGGAGTGACTTGTAGAGGATGCAAAAAGACAGGAGCTAGGTGAGGGACCCAACGGAATCAAGAGACTTCACGCTGCTGCCGAATCTCCTGCTGTAATTCTGCAAAGTGGATATCTATGTGAGTAGCCAGAGAAACGAGGTTGTCCAGATTCCTAGCCAGGATCCATGGTCCAGTTGTACTGTAACGGACGGGCTCACCAAAGACAGGAAGCGGATCCTCTTGGTAACTGTTAGGAATTGATGTAATCTACGCCAGGAAGCAGAGTCTCAGCATACATGCCAACTCTCCCGTTTTTGGCGGGGGGTCCCGCTATTTGGGGTCCCCGCCCTCCCGGGGGAGTTGGCATTCCTCCCGCCGCCAGCAGGCGGCGGGGGCTCTTTATATGACCGCGTCGCCGGAGTAGCGTTGGTGCGCTACTCTGGTGCCGCCGGTCCGTTCCCACAGGCGGGTGTAGCGGGCGCTGCGCCCGCTTCCCCCGCCCGGAACCTCGCTGAGCAGGGAGGAGGCCGAAGGGATCGCTCGCTCCCACCGGCCGCCTCCCCCGGTATGTCCGGCGCCACGGTGCGCCGTACACACATGTCAGCGTCACAGGGGAAGTGACGCGCGGCTGCTCTCACTTCCCCTGTGACACTGCTGAGGAGATGTCCAGGAGCGGGCCGCTCTGCAGGAGCCTGGTCAGGTAAGTGGATTTTATTATTTTATTTTTATTAGTTTTAGGGGGGCACTGTCTGGCTACAATGGGGGGTTCTGGCTACATGGGGGCAATCCTGGCACAAGGGGCATACTGCTAACAATGGGGGGCACTACCTTGCTACAATGGGGGCATACCTGGCAACAGAGAGGGCACTACCTGGCTAACAATGGGGGCACTACCTGGCTACAAAGGTGGGCACTACCTGGCTACAATTGGGGCACTACCTGGCTACAATGGGGGGCCAAACTTGTGAACTACTGGGGGCACTACCTGGCTACAATGGGGGGACACTACCTGGCTACAATGGGGCACTACCTGGCAACAATGGAGGCACTACCTGGCTACTAATGGGGGCCTACCTGGTACTACAATGGGGTACTACTGGCTACAATGGGGCACTACCTGGCTACAATGGGGGGTCTACCTGGCAACAATGGAGCACTACCTGCTAACAATGGGGCATGGGGCACTACCTGGCTAACGATGGGGCAACTACTGGCTACAGAGGGGGCTCTACCTGGCAAACAAATGGGGCATCTAACTGGCAACAGAGGGGGCACTAACCTGGAAAGCAATGGGGCATCTACCTGGCCAACAGAGGGCACTACCTGGCAAACAATGGGGGACATCTACCTGGCAAACAATGGGGCCACTACCTCAACAATGGGTCACAACTGCAAACGAAGGGCATCTTCCTCTAACAAAGGGGGCAGCTACCCTCGTACTAACTTTGGCTCTAGCCTGCTACAGAGAGTGCATCTAATTTGCAACAAGGGGCATCTACCTCACGAAAAGGGCACTAACTGTATTGGGGCTACTACCTGCTATAGCCTACCTGGTCCTTTCTCCAGAAGCTGTGTTATGCATTAGTAGAGTAGGTGCCTTACCGTCAAGGATGGTCGTCGCCCAACGAGCAGAATTATTGCATGGTACACGCCCACTAAGTCTCCTCTTTCATTTCAAATTGCAACATGATATCAGCCCCTGGTATACAGCCAGACCCGCCAACAAACCAGGATGCTTTCACTACAGGAGAACCCCCTTTTGCGCTACCCCAAATGTAACCCTCGAGTGATAGCCAAACGTGAATCAATGCATAGATACAGGAACGTGACTGCATAGACTCATCCAACAGGAGAGGCAGCAGGAATAGAAGCAAGAAAATAACGGCAGTGCATTCCAACACAATGCGCAATGTTAGAGAACATAGTGACCTAACCATACAGAGGAAAGCAGAACGCTAGCAGTATCCTTAATGAGTGTCAGTCTAAATTCTCAGTGACAAGTTGTGGTGGCTCCTGACCCTTTTTAAATCAGAAGATCAGCGCAGGCTCCATCTTGTGACGTCCCGCATCAGCAGCAGTAGAGGAGAAGAGAGATGGGACGCCATGGGGAGTTTTTGGGAAGAATGTGCATACAGGGATAAAAGGCGTCAAACCGGCAAGACTTGCCTCATGACCTGCAGCTGCCCATTTACTTGGGACTGCCATAACGGGAGTAAAGACGCGATCACAGACTCCACACAGAATGCAACACATTCCAATGTACAACAGTTTAGACCATTGATAGGCTGTGTTTGATTTATAATTTGATGGCAACACCAAATTGCACTTAGTAAACAACGTACACTGACTACTTTACATGTTTTTCAAGAGTCACGATCTTCTAGTGTTTGTCCCATGAAAAATATAATACAAGATTTACAAAAATATAAGGACAAATCCCTATCTTTAAGTATGCGTTCTCTCAGAACATGTCGCCAATATCGGATTCCCCTCCCTATATAGCATATACACAAATAGAATTGGCAACATTTATTTTAAAACAACTTCTTTACTTGTATCAAAAATTGTAAAAAAACATTTTACAAAGCCATGCCGGCTTACCGCACATTTAAATGCTTTCACCAATGAAACACGCTCATCCCTCGTTCACAATTTCCGAGATGATCAGTCCATATGCTAGACGTGTGTAGAGGTGACGTCCGTGACACCTGTGTCATCACCCCTGCAAAGTTTCTAAGGAAATCTCCCGGTTGGCAAGATACCTGCAAGCAACATTGGACCAAGTTACCTGGCCTTATAGGTAATAGCCATTCATTATGTTGTCTATCCACAATAATGTTTTGGCATCATTTATATTAAGTGTGGCTGATTTTCAGTCGATCTGTTTTTTACGGCTCTAACGTGGAGTCTCAATATCAACAAAGTGATTGATCCACGGTAAGTTGCAAATAATAACCAAAGTTTATTCGTTCATATACGAGGAAGGAAACAACAGGTACAGACGAAACCGATACGTCGATACGGCGCAGACCAAACCCCTTGTTCAGCGTACAAACCCTTACTAAAACTGACCAATACCTAAATAATAAAAAGGAGCCAGCTAATGATAGACCATCTACTTCCCTCTCAGTCTCCGTATTAGATAATAGTTTAGGGGTCTTATCTACTCAGCATCAATGTAGGTAAAAATAGTTATCTAGCTTTGTTTGCGAAACACTCCACGATTGTTACGAGAGACACTATTTGCATCTTACATTGAGCCTAAGATCAATCCTCTATACATTGAATCAAATAAAAATATGCTAACATATTGTTACCTGAGTTAAAGTACACTACAGCTAATTCTATTGTTGAGTAATATCGATAACCACAGTCGCAAGACCACCATACACTAGTCCATGAGGCATTAATGTACATAAAACCGTATTCTTACTCTATTACCTGGTATGGGCCTACATAGACTTACCTCTCATAGTTGTTGGTGTGGGTGATTGTTGCGTGTTCCATTAACCAGCGTTTTATTAACCACCACAACAACCAATGTGATTCCAGAAATTGAGTTACCCCGTCTGTGAAAAACTTAGATTGTAGAGAAGCCCTCGTCCAAAATATGACAAATCATCTCCCACGTTCCGAATTCTATTCAGTATACGACAAGATGCGGTCCCAGCCTCCCTGATAAGCTCTTTACTACTTAATATAGCCCAGCACATGGAGACCTTTGTAAATCCTCCATAGATGTTGGCCTAGCCAGATATAAACATTAGACCACCTCAAAAGAACCATCACTTCCAGGAATAGCATCTGAACAAATGCTGCCCTCAAACCCCCTAGCTTCAAAGACTTTCATTAATCAAACTAGCCGACCCTTCTCCGATGATGTTCATATCCGATACATTAGGTGCCTCGATCCTCGCATTACTGTCCTACGGCGAGTTCATATCTGCAGATAACCATGAACTCCCCACACACACAGCCACCAGTTCCATTTCTGTAGTGCAGGGGACCGAGATATCCGAGATAACCGGTACCTACGATCCATAAGATACGAGTTCTTATATCCAGTGCGTCGGTCCCACTGTTCAGATGGTGGCGTAAACCGGCTCGGTTTCGTGCCAATGCCCTGTCCGTGCAATTATAGTCCATTTTTGTGTTTGCATCAAAACTGCATGACCTGAGTTGGGAGAGTTCAGTAGTACCGGTCCCAGTGGTGTTGGGCGTGAATGTGGGCTGCCACATGTCTGTCCCCTCACAAATAATATAGCAGGACCCTTGGCTCTGGCCGTATCCCATGAAGGGGGCAACTAAGCATTTCCAGGAGCAACCACCCACAAAGCCAGCTCGAATATGCCCCCCATGTAGACGCAAAGGTAACCTTCTGACGCCATTTAACTGCCCTTTGTCTGTAACCCATCTGTATGTGAGCAACCACTGCGCGTCTCCTCGTATAGTATTATCCTTTGGTATAGAGAGTTGTCTATTGCCCTCCGAAGCTATTAATCAATAACCTTTAATCTGAGTTAGATCCCTGTCATATTCATCCCTCACAAATCCCTAGTACTCGGTCTATACTAATAGCTACCCCAACTGGTGTTCGCCTTGTTAGTAATCGGTCAAGGCCTGGTCTTATAACTACCCTATAAACTTGGTGCAGCCTATCACTTTCGTTCTGGACGAGTGAAAATGGTCTCTCGGCCGCCCTAGGTATTCTCCCTAATGGCCCGAGTTGTTACAGTGGCAACCAGTTGGACAGTTATCTGGCTTGACTTTTGTGGCCCCCCCTAGAGGTGCGAGCGACATAAACCGGTATAGCTAGCACCCCAAGTCGATGCGCTTCTCACCCCCTCGAGTGCCGGTGCGGACAGGGCCTTTTTTCGTCGCATATGTGGCAGATGCGTGATCAAGAGCAAAGTTTTGTGAGTGCGCGTTTTCCGTAGCTTCCCAAACTACTAAGGAACTCCACATTGGGTTTTGCTGCTGGGTCTTAAGATTTAACTCAGCACTAACCAGTCAATGCAAATACAAGGTTTTGCATTCAGTTGCAGTTTTTGTTCTAGAACCAAGTGTTGCGTTCAAGATGGCTGTCTTGGCAAGGGCAAACGGTACCCAGGAAACAGTCCGTGAATTGAGACCAGCGAGGACTCGCCCTATACCAGCTGTACTAAGAGGCGTGTGTAGTCCCAGCTCGGCTCCTCAAGAGCCATTACAGGTTAGTGGCGCAGTGCGAGCTCACCTCACTATCTCCTGCAACTGCCCTACTAAACAGTGAGCTGAGACCTCGACACCTACAAGCGTCTCCTAGCACCTCAAACGTCCTACGGATTAACGGAGAAGCTTTCTGCGAACTCGACAAGCGTCCTAGAGGCGTGCACTAGCAGAACCGTCACGATCGGCCTTAGAGGTGCAGCCAAGCCGAACGTCCACGAGCGGCCGAGGGAACGTCACCACACCGTGACACCAAGTACAGTGCTACAGACAGAAAAGTCTCAATCTACCGCCGCAGTCGAAAACCTCCTGAACCCTGGTCCCAAAGTTAAGGGCTGAACTTGATCCATTCTGATAAAGGTGGAGACCTGGACACATTTTGCTGAGCAATTGAAAAAAGTTGCCGCCAGCACCATTGACCTAGGACCAGGTCCGTATTCTGACTCCTATCGTCTCAGAGGTTAAACTCATGCAGATCACGGGACTCGCCCTCGATGCACTTCGGACCCTACAGACTCAAAGCGACTTTGATCCGCCAGGTACGAACCTCACTCCTGAAGATTACAGAAAAGCTCCGAGTTTGCATCGGGTCCATACAGACAGCTGGCCGACAGCCGATGTAGCGGGCCGTCCAAAGCATCGCCAGTGTGGACCCTCGGCGTTAAAGATCAACCACCGTCCACAGCTGAAGTACTCATCGCCACAGATAGCATTTTTTAGTGAACTTCCCAGCAGACCATCCACAGGCACCTTCGTGACCGCGAACACCACGAGGGAGCTCTCGCCCACCACAAACCTCGCGTTATGAGTATGTGGCCAAAATCGCAACCGGAGCCGTAATGAACACACCACTGGAGAGGGGGGTAAAGCCGCTCAGAACCAGTTGTCCCCCTACCCCTATACGCCCTTTGCCCTCAGGACCCAGCTTCTCACGTCTGTGGGGGAACCCCGACTCATTCACCTTTGCAAACAGCCGGGATATTTTGGCCAGGCTATGCGTCGCCCCAGCGCCAGAAGGCCCATCCCATTCATCCCCTTATTCCAAGCCCCCCAATGTTTGAGTGTGTGGGTAGGGGGGTTTGGGGAATGGCCTCTTGATAACATACTAGCCAGTTCACCGTAGGCCGGTCTGTTGCCATGACACTTGACAAACCGGCGCAGCAGATGATTGAGTTGGTGCACCGATGCTGGCGTCCCCAAGACATGAAACCCGAAGAGAACTCTCGCTTCTCCGAGAATGGAGGCGTTGATTCTACGGCGCTGCCATTCCAGTGAATTTGACTGGGTGCCGGACAGAATTCTGTAGTTTTGGTCATGCGGTGCCGAACATTCCACTAGTACTGTTACTTGTTAGAGCAGACTTGACGCAGTAGCCCGATTTGAGGCCACCTGAAGCCGCCAAGGTCAGCTCACCCCAAACGAAGATATTGTTCCTCTTCCGTAAATCATCGTTAATATTGTGAACAATGTTGTACGACAATACTGAGGTGAGTATGGAGGTGGTGATAATGGAGTGTCCCCTCTCGCATTCCATGGAAGAAGATAAAGTCAGCAGGTTGAATAGGGGCACAGATGTGGCGCAGCAAGCTGCTGTAATCGCGTTGTCCTCATGGTGTGTATCAGAGGGACAAACAGGAGCAGACAGCCCTGTGGTGGAGGGGAGCATGCAGGTGAGCAGGCTCCCAGGAAAAGGCCATAGGCTAGGTCTCCCCACAGCCAGGCGGAAGGGGGCAACAGCTGTCAGTGATGAAGAGAGCATGCAAGGTTGATGCCAGGCTTTCCCTAGCCAGGGCCACAGGGCAGGGTCTCCTCCACAGCCAGGCAGACAAGGGGCAGACAGCTACAAGTGGGGGAGAGCATGCAGTGTGAAGGGCTCGCCATAAAGGCCACAAGCAGGTCTCCCCTACAACAGGATGTCGGAGGCCAGTTGAGGGCCAAGCAACTGCACTTAAATAGGACGCCGAGGTGGAAGAGCCCCACCATTGGGTTGCAGCTATGGCCGCTGTCGACTTGCATGAGAGGGCCGGAGCCAGAGCCCCACAGGGCCCACTTATCCTCCCAATCGACCAGTGTAAGTGCAAGTAGTGTGAGTCAGAGAATAGTGTCCCAAGAACCGACAGATTAGACATGGGGCAGTCGCATCTTCGACCACGTCTAGTCGAGAGTTTTCAGGCAGTGTTAGACGGCTGACGAACAGCCAGAAAGGCTCTTCAGGAGTGAGCAGGCGGCACAGCCACCCTTGGAACTCAGACAAAACCGCGCGTGTTGGTCTGGGACCAAGGATAGAGTGTACAAGCGTGACGGTCCGCAACCAGTGTTCACCGGTAGGCTGTGTCCCAGGACCTGATCTGTTGGTGTGTAACCCTATCCGAGGTTCAGCGTAGTTGTTGTCGGGTTTGCGCACGAGATTCCAGAAGCGCCAGACACCTAGATCATAACCAAGAACGCAATGGAAAGCAGCCCTAGGCATTTCTACTTGGCCAAAGATGGACTGATGGTGGGGCTGAGCCTACTAGCCGGTCCGAGCAACACCGGTCAGCGGGTAGGGGAAGGCGCCGTGCCCAATACCCCACTGTACAATATAACCTTTGCCATATCATAAATGACCTATTCATTAGGGTGCGTTTGGATTTAATTAGGACCTGCTGTCCATTCCCACAGCTCCGAGAGAATACGTAGTTCAGTACTGATGGTAGTAGACTAAAGTAACGCCACTCGGTACCAGCGGAACGCGGTCAGCCTATGACTACCATATAGGGCCATGAACCCCCAGATGTGGCCATCCGCCCTTTAAATAAAGATTTTCTGCTTTCGTAAGTGGAGCGGTCTTGTCCTATCCCCAGGGAAAATTGGACTCACGACGCAGGACCCATTCATGTTCGCAGTTAATGGAGTCATTAGCGTGTAAGCTGATACCAGTTCAAAACATCTTGGGTTTGCCGAGTCCTACCACCCACAGACCTAATGTGACTGCGTGTGAATCGGTTCAAGGCAACCCTGTAAGCGAACGATCTATAAGATGGTTGGTCGCCACCCAGGGTCACCGACTGGAGAGCGGTACCTGATTGAAGTCCCACACCTACTATTCAAACCGATGTTCCACAACCTCAACGTTCCCCCATTCGGCAGTCTCGCTTGAATGGACGCAGCAGTGCAGTGTCCTCCCGAGCCTGTTGAAAGGTGGCCTGGAAGGAGACTAGCAACCCCCGAGTGTGTCCGATCCATAGTAGTAAGATCGTTGCGCTTCCGAGACATAAATATGTCAGGCCTTGACACAGCAAGTTGCATGAAAAATAGCGACGGCCCATGGCCTGACCAGAAGCATTGCTACGTACCAGAACCTTGTGAAGGAACCTACCAGGTGGGTCAAGAAAGTGTGGTACAGGTACCCCGTAACACAAGGAAAGGCTTCAGCATCCTGGAAGGCCCATTATGATCGTTAGCACACACAACTAAAAGAATACGACTAGTGCACTGTACTTGTCACCTGGAACATAAACGATCCGGAAGCGGAGGCCTTTCCACTGAACATATGAAGCTCATCATAGCGGAAGGCTGGGCCCTTGCCCTGTGCAACCTGCCCGAATCTAGGTAATAACGAGGAGAAGTGCCTCTTGGACATGCTTGCCCCGTCAGGCAGCTGATTCAAAAGGAGGTGAGATTGGGTGGACAGCTGCCTGCGAGACCAACGGTCACAGCTAAGTTAGCGCAATCTCTCCACCCCTTAAGCGGGAGCATGTGTTCACTAAGCGTTGCCCGGAGAAAGAGACGAGGAACTATCCCTCCATCTATTCACGTGACACCGCGGGATATCACCCCCAAAATCTGGCTTTTCAGCATATCGATACCACCCCGAAGTGCAGCACACATGCGTGGAGAAATTTGAAGAGCGAGTATTGAGAAAGCTGGGTCATCCAGGGGCGTCCAACATGCCTGCTCAGCACTAAAGTAAGATCTCTCGTTCTCCAAGAAGATCGTACCACCCGTTCTGCGTGTGACTATGCAAGGGGGGCTCAAACTTTGTCACGGTCACTCGAAGCGTACCCAATGTTCCGGACGCAAATCCGTATGACCTTCTCGATAGGCATAAAGGCCAGAAGTGCCAAAAGTACCTGGATCCTATCTATGGACTGAGGCGGGATCTGGCAGATTCCCCTTGACCCGTTGAGTTGCAAGAAACCTCTTGGGCCCAATATCACACTCCCAATTCCGTCTTATCAGTCCAACTGTACAGTGACCATGATCGGACATTTGAAAAATGCGCCCTGATATGCCACTTATTCAGCGATATGGACATTACGTGTACTTAAAGAGGACTTTAAAGTTTACACGGCTGGGCTACCTTGATGACATATAGCCGTAGTTTGTGTTCAGCTCGCCACCTGAGGATAGATCTAACCTCTCAGCCACCTGGACGCAGTTGACTGTTGGACGATAGTTCCGCCAGGGCGGCTTGACCATCAACCGGAAAAGTGCCAGCTGCATAGTAATGTCCCACTATCTGGGGCACACGGTAGTGGGGGTGCCTTGAACGCAAGGCCCGGAAAAGTGAGATGCCATCACATCCTAGCCTTTCCCGCCCCCCCCCAGGACCAAGAAGCAGTGCGTCCTTCTTTGGGCACGCTTGGGTACTATAGGAGGTTTGTTCCACACTATATAGCCTAGGCAAAGCCCCTGAGACAGACCATCACCAGAAAGTTGCCACCGCATTCTATTGACAAAACACTGCGAGACTCCATCCTCAAGCCTCGAAGGCGAGCCTTTGACTCAGCCCCTCAGTACTACAACCCGACGTTCACGCCAGCAGTTTATAGTAACAGACCAGCGCCAGTTAAAACTTTGCCTTCGTGCAGCTGCTCATGCCAGGGTGGACCCAACAGACAGGAACATCCCTTTATTACCTGAGCCGGAAGCTTCTGCCGAGGGAAGTGGCCATATTCCACAATGAAAAAGATCTGCTGGCGCTAGTTGGGCCCTGCACTTGGCTGCGCCAAACCCTATCTATATCGTGCGTACAATTCATTGTGGAGACCGAACCACAGTTATTTAACCTCTGACTAGGAGCTACACACGTCTCCGATACAAGGAGAGTTGCTGAAACGTCTGGACCTGTGCGTTCCCTACAGTACAACTTCGCCATTCTTCCACCGGAAGGAGCCGAGACCACAAGCAACGCCGATTGGTGTCCCACAGGAGAAGGGCAGGTGATCGCGTGTTGGACACGAGCAAGCTGCTCCCTAGCACCACTCAAAAGGGGTAGGTTTGCGTAGGAGAATTCCCCTCCAAAATATCGACAAATCATCCCAACTTCCTATCTATCAAACACGAATGGGGTCTCCAGCTCCCAGTAAGAAGCTCCGATTTACACGTTAAAGTTAGCCCATTCCATGACCCAAATGTAAATTACTCTTTCTCCATCAGATGTTTAGGCACAACCAGGATACATGACACCTCAAAGAATACCCTCACTTTCACCATTAAATTAGCACATGAACAAAATTGCTGAGCCTCAAAGCCTCCATAAGCTCAAAGACTTTCAGATGTAAAACAAACCTAGCCTACACCTTCTCCGATAATTTCATATCGATTCATACATCCGCTCATAAATCTGGTTGCCATGGGTGAGTGTCTCTGAAGTGCAAGAACAAAGTGGAACTCACCAACACACACAGCCAACCATTTCCATTTCTGGGAGGCGTCAGGGAGGAACCGAAGATAGTACAGAACCGACCTACACCCAATAAATCATGCGTTGGTCGTGATTTCCGCGTCGTTAGGCCCACCGGTATCTGATGTCTACCTGGCTCGGTTGCTGTGCGTCCAATGCCTGTCCGACCATTAGTAGTCCATTTTTGTGTTAGTATCAAGAAACTGCATGACCTGAGATGGGAGGAAGCGTCATAGACCCTGTACCGAGGGGTGTTGGGGCTGAGAAGGGCTGCACAGGGCTGTCCCCTTCTAGCAGGATCATAAGCAGACCCGTGTGGGCTCTGCGATGTATCCGATGGAGAGGGGCACCTGAGAGCATTTCCAGGAGCATCCACCCACAGAAGAGCGCCAGCCGCAACACCCCACCTCATATATGCCGTAAGGTAACTTGACCCATTTAGATTAACTGCTTTATAGTCTGTTAACCCTAGCTTAGTATGTGCACCTCCTTGACTCTTCCTCTATATTATTATTATCCTTTTGTATAAATTTGTTCTATTGTGCCCTCCAAAGCTAAATAAATTCTATACCTTATAATTCTGAGTTAGTCTACTCTTGACATCGCCTCTCACATGCCTAGTACTACGTCTATAAATATAAAATCTACCAAGCCAGGCTGGTCTTCACGACCTCTATAACTAAACGAGAAACTGGTGGCAGCCGATTTGTCAGGGTTCTGCGGCACGAGGAATAGTGGATTACTCCCTCCTCCTCCCTGGTTCTCCCCTTTCCCAGTGTGACAGGAGTATAACAGTGTGACATATCTGGACTGACCTGTGCCCCCCTAGAGGTCAGGCGCAAAAACGTCTGAAATACGCCCAGAGTATCAAAGGTCCGTCGTCCCGCGAGTTTGGGCCGCTGACTATCTTTTTCGTCACACTAAGATTTGCCTTCTAGATACCTGTATATTTGCTGAACGAGATAGCTATGATAGAAGGAAAAGTATACACCACTCCTATAGAAAACCCACTTGTGGTATATAACTATATTAAAAGTGCCCAACAGCTGCCATCCAAAACATGACAATTAACCATACCTAAGGTGATATCATCGACGCTCACCAGCAATGTACGCGAGAACAAGTGATTTAAGAAAAATAAAACTACAATAGGAGTGAGCGACCAAGTCCCAACAAAGAGAGGTACACAAGACAGCAGTTCTGCAGGTAGTAAATGAAAAGATAGAGCAAAAAATAAACCACCATAAGGACTTAATTGAATACCAACTAAAAAGAAGAAAGGTAGTAAAAAAGTAGGTAATGTGATATGGCACTATGAATGATATGTAGGAATGTAATCCCAATTAAATGAACCTTTTATAAAATCAATATATACTGAGACAAGATCCTGAACTAGCCAAAATCAATTGATCAGAAGTAGAGAATAGAAACCACACAAGATATCACCATCACCAAGACAGCCATTTTGTCCATTGTGATACATACAGATACGTGGCTTACCCCTTAAAAGTTTCTTTCCGTGTGGAAACAAAAGATCAATGTTGCAAAATTGAACACAAAAAAGAAATACAGTTTAGAGGAATGGATTTGAGATAAAAAAGTATATAATAATGTGAGAGTTCATCAATGTGACAAACGGACTTTTAAATCTTATTGATTGAGTGTACTCATGTGCAAATACTGTATGTGGCGACATGACAAGAAAAGATGCATAAAAACAGCTATCAAACATTTACCATATTAGGACAAAATGTACCAGTTTCGACTGGAGCAGCCTAACAAGTTTATGAGTAACATGAGTGCTCCACAGATTATCCTATAATATAGAGTTACGGTCAATAGAGAAATTGCACCACATACAGATGAGGGTGTAGCAATCGGGAACATAACTTAAAAAGTATGGTGGATGCTTCATGGATAGCTATGTAGTTGGAGACAACTCGCTTATCCACAAGCATGAGATACCGCAAGGGATCTACCTATATTTATTAGAATTCCTAGGAACGTTTATATTAAACAGTAATAATCAAAATTCCTTATGTATACTGAGCCTCATGACCTAGGAGATATGTCCTGCGAACTGTGGAATAAATAGCACAATGAAATATAGGCCGTAATAATTGATTATAAATTCCAGGTAAACAATACTGCTATAGCGATATGTTTATGTCTGTTTCAATGTAAAGTATCTTAATGCTCGAATTAACTGCAATAGTGTCTCTTAACTAATAAGTTTTCCCAACAAGCGTAGGAACATTTTTTCATAATTTAGCTGATGATAAGATACACTATATCATAATACGGTGACGGAGAGGATTTGATTCATCATTACTCGCCCCCTTTTTACTATGTTTAGTAAAAAAAAAAAAAAAGTCCTATTGTAGTAAGAGAGAAACCTAACAATGGCGCTTGGTCGCAAAACACCGACACCCTATCACCCAAACGCGTTCGGTTTTTCTGTACCTGTCTGTACCCGTCCTGTATTTATTACCAATAAACTTTGAGGTTTTTATTGCACTGACTGCTGATCCATCACCTTTGTTGAATTGAATGCGCACTAATAGCCAGATACCTGTCAAGAATGACGGCGAAGCTTGAGTTTGCATTGAAAACAAGTGTGTCCAAGGTAGCTATGCACCTTATCTAGTTAAACTTACTAGTCAGCAAATTGTTGGTGTGTATACTCCCCTTTCCAGCCGATTTTATTTGTGCAGTCTATAAGAATCCATAAAAAACCTGTACTCCAGGAATTAGTAGGAATGTGGTTTGCTGCGCTAGTGTTGGAGCAACAGGTGTAGCCGAGAAGAGACGGATTTACCCCCAGCATGAATTCCAGCCACATCAATACGTGACTGAACTGATGTGTTATTGCTGATGGGGTTGGATATTAGATCCAGACCAAGTGTAGAGAGGGACTTTACATGGTCAGTTAGAGACCAGATGGCCTGGGTTTATTTTTTGTACTTGTTTTGTGTTCCTGTGCCTTAATAAAGATGGCTGAGTTTTAAAGAGAAGCCTGGTGTCCGAGTGTGGATCTGCCATTAATCGCTTGCCAAAAGCGGGGATCCATGAGCTAATGACCCCTGTGACTGTTCAATAGGACTGTGAATGAGTCTCACTCTGTTTATCCCACATCTACCTCATATCTATCTATCAATGGGCATAATAACACAGGGCCGCAATCAGAAATTTTGGGCCCCAGTAAACTGGTGCCGTCTGGCCCCCCCCCACCCCGCCCCCCCCCCTCCCCCCCGACCCAGCCCCCTGGTCCTCCCCCTCCATCCCCAGCCGTCCCGACAAAGCCCCACTCATCCCCTGGCCCACAACCATCGCCACCCCAGAAAAATAAAAAAATGTTTTCTGGGGTCACAAGAAAAGAAAATGCGATTGTGCCATTGTTTTGGGATTTAGTTCTTGCTGGGTTATACAAGGTACAGTCTTTCTGTATTTTGTGGGTCAGTTCATATAAGAGGTCTAGCAAATACCTCCACATGTCACCATTATAATGTTACTGACAAAGCCAGTATACCCAGACCAATATTGCCAAGCAACAATATACAAATACTAAATAATACTGCCGCCTATCATTACCATATACTGACAAGCACCACCATAATGTTATTGACAAAATCAGTATACCAAGACCAATATCACATAACAACAACATTCCCAACTGAGTGCACAAACTCCCCATTTATAATGGCCCAAATGGTAATAATTACCACCTGGTTATTATGGGGTTCCCTCAGTCGGTATGTAGGTATAACGGGCCCCCCAGGCGGTAGCTAGGTAGCTTGGGGAGACATAGGCAGCTTCGGGCTCCCGGGCGGTTACTATGTAGGTACAATGGGGTCCCCCTGTAACTTAGGCCACCTCTGTAGGTAGAATAGTCTCCCCCTGTAGATTAGGGCCCCCTTGTAGGCAGAATAGTCCCCCCCTGTAGATTAGGGCCCCCCTTTAGGCAGAATAGTCCCCCCCTGTAGATTAGGGCCCACTTGTAGGCAGAATAGTCCCCCCCTGTAGATTATGGCACCCTTGTGGACAGAATAGTCCCCCTGTAGATTAGGGCCCCCTTGTAGGCAGAATAGTCCCTCCCTGTAGATTAGGGCCCCTTTGTAGGCACAATAGCCCTCCCCTGTAGATTAGGGCCCCCCTGTAGGCAAAATAGTCCCCCCCTGTAGATTAGGGCCCCCCTGTAGGCAGAATAGTCAACCCTGTAGATTAGGGCCCCCTGTAGGCAAAATAGTCCCCCCCCTGTAGATTAGGGCTCCCCTGTAGGCAGAATAGTTCCCCCTGTAGATTAGGGGATCCCTGTAGGCAAATAATTCCCCCCAAGTCTTTAGAGCTCCCTGTAGGCAAATAGTCCTCCCCTCGTATTTAGGGCCCCCTGTAGGCAAATCAGGGGCGTTGCTAGGGTCCTAAAACATCCGGGGCATGAGCCCGGTATGTTACATTTGCTGCATAAGAAGTAAAACACAAGACAATGTACTCAAAAATAACCAACTCCGTATATAGAGCTGTATAAGGACTTTTTTTGCGGGATGAACTGACGTTTTATTTGGCACAACGTTGGTGTTTATAGGAGTTTTTGATTGCTTTTTACTCCATTTTATGTGCTGCGGGACGAACAAAAATCTTAAATCTGTGAGTGTTTTTAGTTTACGGCGTTCACCGTACGGGTTAATTAACATGACAGATTTATAGGGCAGGTCATTACGCACGCGGCGAAACCAAATATGGGTACTTTATTTTTGATCTTTTTGGGGGCGATTGGTGTTTGTAAAAGGGAAAAGGGCGGTGTGCGTGTTTTTTTTTTTTTTCGTGTTTGTGTTTTACATGTTTTTCACATTTTTCACATTTTTTCTTTTTACTTTTCCATAGGGATTTGAATGAGAGACCTTCAGATCCCTCATTCAATAGGAATCGGTACACAGCTTGTTGCTGTGTACTGGTTCCTATGGCAACTGTCAGTCACGATGCCGGGTCATGCCCCACAGGGCACGGCCGGGCGTAGTGACGTCACAGACAACAGCACACAGCAGCCGAACGATCGTAGCTCTATGGGTCAAATATACAATGCTATATTGATCAGCTATATTGATCAGCTCTATGGGTCAAATATACAATGCTGACCCATAGAGCTAATCAATATAACTGTACACCGATTGTCAGCTCTATGGGTCACCCTGACCCACAAAGCTGACAGTCTGCAGCTATATTGATCAGCTCTATGGATCAGCATTGTATATTTGGCCCATAAAATTTCATCAATATAGCTGTAGACTGTCAGCTCTGTGGGTCAGGGTGACCCATAGAGCTGACAGTTATTCTTCAGGTAAATTATATCACCCCCCAACATTTCAATAGTTTTACTTCAGTGTGAGCCTCCCCAGCCCAGTCCCAGCCCAAGTCCCAGTCCAGTCCCAGCCCAAGTCCCAGTCCAGTCCCAGTCCAATCCCAGCCCAATCCCAGCCCAGTCCCAGTCCAGTTCCAGCACCAGTCCCAGCATCAGCCCAGCCCCAGCACCAGCCCAGTCTCAGTCCCAGCACCAGCCCAGTTTCAGTCCCAGCCCCATTCCAGTCCCAGCCTCAGTCCAGTCCCAGCACCAGCCCAGCCCAGCACCAGCCCAGCCCCAGCCCAGCCCCAGCCCAGCACCAGCCCAGCCCCAGCCCCAGCCCCACCCCAGCCCAGCCCCAGCACCAGCCCAGCACCAACCCAGCACCAGTCCAGCCCCAGCCCAGTCCCAGCAGCAGCCCCAGTCCAGTCCCGTCTCAGTCCCAGCCCCAGTACTAGCCCCAGTCCCAGCCCCAGTCCAGTCCCAGCAACAGCCCAGTCTAGGAGCCAGTCCAGCCCCAGTCCCAGCACCAGCCCAGTCCCAGCACCAGCCCAGTCTCAGTCCCAGCCCCAGCCCAGTACCAGCACCAGCACAAGCCCAGCCTCAGCCCAGCACCAGCCCAGCACCAGCCCAGCACCAGCCCCAGCCCAGCACCAGCCCCAGCCCCAGCCCCAGCACCAGCCCAGCCCTGCCCCAGCCCAGTGCCAGCACCAGTCCCAGCATCAGTCCCAGCCCCAGTCCAGTCCCAGTCACAGCGCAGTCCCAGCCCCAGCCCAGTCCCAGCACCAGCCTCAGTCCCTGCACCAGCCTCAGTCCCAGCACCAGCCTCAGTGGAGTCCCAGCACCAGCCCCAGCACCAGCACAGTCCCAGCCTCAGTCCCAGCACCAGCCCCAGCCCCAGTCCAGCCCAGCAACAGCCCAGTCTAGGTCCCAGCCCCAGCCAGTCCAGTCCCAGCACTAGCCCCAGTCCCAGCACTAGCCCCACTCACAGCACCAGCGCAGTCCCAGCCCAATCCCAGCACCAGCCCCAGTCCAGTCCCAGCCCCAAATACCTAAATGGCCGCCGGGCACCGGCTGCTCTGCTATGCTCTGCGCAGGGAGGACACGGAGAAGGAGGAGCATGCCGGCGCCGGCGCCCTGGGTTACGCTACGCTGCTCTTCGCCCCGTCCCCCCCCGTCCCTGCGTAGTGCGCACAGTAAAAGCCAGCGGCAGCCGCAGCATAGCACGTTACTGAGCGCTGCTGGCTGCCGCACACACAGCCCCACTGAGTAGTGGCGCGGCATCGCGTCTAACCAATGCGGTGCCGCGCTTCACTGCTCACTGAGTGAGTGAGTACCACGTCCACACTGAAGCCCGGCAGCAGGGGAGAACTTAGGGAGGCGGGTGCCGGGCGGGAACTTTAAATAGTAGCGCGGCGCCGCATCTACTGTGTCTGATCAGCAATGCGGTGCCGCGCTACAGTGTTGATCGGCCGCCGGCTGGGGACTGTAAAACATTCGGGGCAGCAGGCATTAGATTCGGGGCACGGGCCCTGAATGATAATGCCTAGCGACGCCCCTGAGGCAAATAGTTCACCCCCCAGTCTTTAGGGCCCCCTGTAAGCACACAGTCCCCCCCAGTCTTTAGGGCCCCCTGTAGGCAATTAGTTCCCTCCCCCCAGTCTTTAGGGCCCCCTGTAGGCAAGTAGTCCCCCCAGTCTTTAGGGCCCCCTGTAGGCACACAGTTCACCCCAGTCTTTAGGGACCCCTGTAGGCACACAGTTCCCCCCCCCGAGTCTTTAGGGCCCCCTGTAGGCAAGTAGTTCCCTCCCAAGTCTTTAGGGCCCCCTGTAGGCAAGTAGTTCCCCCCAGTCTTTAGGGCTCCCTGTAGGCAAGTAGTTCAACCCCAGTCTTTAGGGCCCCCTGTAGGCATACAGTTCCCCCTTCCCCACAGTCTTGAGGGCCCCATGTAGGCAAGTAGTCTCCCTCCTCCTGTTGCTTAGGCCCCCTGTAACTAATTACTCACCTTGCCGCGCTCCCACGTCATCTCCGTCCGCTCCCGGCCCCAAGCCTTCTGCTTTAGGCTTGGGGCCGAGGACAGGAAGCTCGGAAGGCGGTGATGATGTCACATCTGCCGCGCCGCCTGCAGATCTATGTATGGCAGAAGCAGGGAGCGCACAGCAATCCCTGCTCTGCTGTACATCTTAATTGTATGCATGTCGCACGGACATGCATACAATTAAGATCGCCTCTGTGAAGCAAGGGGGCGGTGGCGGCGGGCCCCCCTTGGCTTCACAGACCGCCCGGGCCCGGTAGGACAGTACCAGTTGTACTCCCTTAACGGCGACCCTCTATCTACACGGCAAGGATTTATAGTTCATTTTTGACATGGAATTGGATTTTCAAAACCGTCAAAAACTGACTGTAAAACCATTCTCATAGACCTTGATAGAAAATCCAAGCTGTAGTTTACACAGCTCAGATTTTCTGAGGGAAATTTAAAAACAGCTGTTTTTTTTTATAAAACTTCTTCTGTTGGATTTCAACATTGTTGAGTTTTAATATTGAGTTTTTGGATGCTCTATGATGCAAAAATCAATTGAACAACCAAATCCAAAAACTGCACCAAAAAATGAAAGGTTTTTGTGTAAAATAGTGTTCACATGCTCATTAGACACCAAGATTTTAGGATTCAGAATCCAATAAGTATTTTGTTCTAGCTATCTAATATCTATTAATCTCATATCTACCCCATATCTACACAGTGCATATACACACGGTATACACAGTGTGTGTGTATGTGTATATATATATATATATATATATATATATATATATATATATATATATATATATATATAAAACCACACACAAAGAGAATCAGCCGCACTTTTCACAATATAAATTCAGCGGGGTGCCAGCAGTAGAAAAAATTGCCGCACTCAGGTGGTCCGGTGAAAAAACTTGAAAAACGTGTGTTTATTGCCACATATTCCAAAACGACGTTTCGGCTCTCTCACAGAGTCATTTTCCAGTGTTAAACTATACAAAATCCAAGTGCATATATAAGACATTGTCATGTCCCATGACTTCATGGTTCATATTCAGTATTGTAATTTCTATTACTGCTTTACATTGTTCTTAAGTTTGTCCCTCTCATCTTCCTGTATGTGGGCTCACAGGTATTCAGCTCCTCCCTTCTTCTAGCATTTTCCATCTTTCTGTCTCATTGAAGCACTGTATACTCATCCTCTGCATCAGCTCTGTAAAGTTATCATCTTTTCACCTACTACTTTGGTGTAAACTACAAGATTCAGCCTGGAATAAACTCCTGTTGGTTCTTCATACACGCCGGAGCAGTCGAGTTGTCACTGTCTGACAAGATTCTGAAGTAAGTTCTTACAGTTCAATACAGACTTCCATTACCACATGGGCCTGATGAATTTCTACACTTGCTATCAGATATGGAGTCAGAATAGACATCAATTAACAATCAATATAAATAGAGATGGGCAAATTGATTCTAATGAAGTGGAATTCGTTTAGAATTTCAGGAAAAACTTCAGTTCTGAACATAGTCGAAGTTTGGGGGACTTCGGGTGAACGAAGTGTGCTTTTGATTGATAAAATGGCTGCGAGCACATGGCGTTACATGGGGCAAAGCACTCTGGGAGGAAAAAGGGCATAGCCTGCATGACATGTGCAGAGATGAAGCCAATCAGAGACCGGCGGGATTCTGTGACGTCACCGCACTATATAAGTTAGGGCGCGACGCTGGGATCTCACACTCCTCTCACTGTACTGACTAGGGAAGGTGCTTCCGCGGCTGCTTGTAATAGCTCTTACTGAAGAACTGATTTTTATACAGCGATTTTTGTGGGGTGTCTCAGATTGTCTCAGAGACTGCTTCTCTGAATGTTCTATTTCTGATTTTTTGGGGTATTGGATCTGAAGTCAGTGTGGTCCACTGCAGCTTGCATATACATTTTTTTAATGCTATCTGGCTCCCAGCACATTGGAATATCAAGGGGGATCTAGCCAGTTCCTGTTGTAGTTCATTTAAAAGAAACAGCGCGTTTTTACAATACAAATTACAACTCATTTTTGGCTGCTCAATTTCTTTTGGCGCCTATTTACATCAAGGGGTTAATTAAGAGTTGTTTTCCTGTCTGTGGTGACTCCAAGAAACCGTCTTTATGAATGCCAAAAAATACAATTTTCCTGTTAGATTTTCACAATGCAAAGGTAATTACAATTTTTTCTCTTGTTGTGTAGCGTAAAAAATACGCCATTGTAACACGCTACAATGCTCGTAGTTTGTTGTTGCTCAATTGTTTGGCGCAATTTAATTCCGGGGGGTTAAATTAAGAGTTGTTTTTCTGCTGTGGTGACAAAATATAACGTCTTTCTTCACGCCAAAAAAATAAAATTTTACTGTAGATTAAATTCACAAGCGAAGGTTATTACAATTTATTTCTCTTGTTGTGTAGGTAAAAAAATACGCATTGTAACACGCTACAAAGCTCGTAGTTTGTGGCTGCTCAATTCTTTTGCGCATTTACATCAGGGTTAATTAAGCGTTGTTTTTCTGCTGTGGTGGACTCAAGAAACGTCTTTTTCACCGCAAAAAATAATTTCCTGTAGCATAATTCACAGCGAAGTTAATTTACAATTTTTTTCTCTTTTGTGTAGCGTAAAATATTCGCCAATGTACACGCTACAAAGCTTAGTAGTTTGTGGCTGTCAATTCTTTTGCGCAATTAATCAGGGGTTATTAAGCGTTGTTTTTCGCTGTGGTGACTCAAGAAACCGTATTTTTCACGCCAAAAAATAAAAATTTTCTGTAGTATAATTCACAAGCGAAGGTTAATTACAATTTTTTTCTCTTGTTGTGTAGCGTAAAAATACGCCATTGTAACACGCTACAATGCTTGTAGTTTGTGGCTGCTCAATTCTTTTGCGACAATTTACAATCCAGGGTTAATTAAGCGTTGTTTTCTGCTGTGTGACTCCAAGAAACGTCTTTTTCACCCCAAAAAATACAATTTTTACCTGTAGCAGTTAGTTTCACAAGACGAGGTTAATTACAATTTTTTCTCTTGTTGTGTGTGTAGCGTAAAAAATACGCCATTGTAACACGCTTCAAGCTTGTAGTTTGTCGGCTGCTCAATTCTTTTGCGCAATTTACATCCAGGGGTTAATTAAGCGTTATTTTTCTGCTGTGGAGACTAAAAATAAAACGTCTTTCACCGCCATAAAAATACATTTTTCTGGCATAAAAAAAAAGGCTTATTCACAAGCGAAGGTAATTACAATTTTTTTCTTGTTTGTGTAGCGTAGAAAACCGCAATTGTAAACACACTACAAGCTCGTTAGGTTTGTGGTTGCTAAATTGTTTGGCGCAATTTAAATCCAGGGTTAATTAAGCGTGTTTTTCTGCTGTGGTGACAAACAAAAATAAACCGTCTTTTTCACCGCCAAAAATACAATTTTCCTGTAGCTTATTTCACAAGCGAAGGTAATACAATTTTTTTCTTGTTGTGTTAGCGTAAAAAATACGCCCATTTGTACACGCTACAAAGCTAGTAGTTTGTAGTCTGCTCAATTCTTTTTTGTGCAATTAACATCCAGGGGTTAAGTAGAGTGTTGTTTTTCTGCTGTGGTGACAAAAATAAACGTCTTTCACCGCCAAAAAAATACATTTTTCCTGTAGCTCAATTCACAAGGAAGGTTATTAATTACAATGTTTTTTCTTGTTGTGTAGGTAGAAAACACGCCATTAGTAACACGTACAAGCTCGTAGTTTGTGGTTGCTCAATTGTTTGGCACAATTTACATTTCAGGGGTTAATTAAGCGTTGTTTTTCTGCTGTGGTGACTAAAATAAACGTCTTCACCGCCAAAAATAATTTTTCCTGCCAGCCTACATTCACAAGCGAAGCGGTCAATTACAATTTTTTTCTATTGTTATGTAAGCGCAGAAAAACTCGCCATTGTAACACGCTACATAGCTTCGTAGTTGTGGGTTGCTCAAATGTTTGGGCGCAATTTACATCCAGAGGTTAATTAAGCGTTGTTTTTATGCTGTGGTGACTAAAATAATAACGTCTTTCACCGCCAAAAAATCATTTTACTGTACGCCAATTCACCCAGGAAGGTTAATACAATTTTTTCTCTTGTTGTGTAGCGTAAAAAATACGCCATTGAACACGCTACAAACTAGTAGTTTGTGGCTGCTCAATTCTTTTGCGCCAATTTAATTCAGGGGTTTAATTAAGCGTTGTTTTTCTGCTGTGCACCCCCCCCCCCAATGGATGACAAAAATAACCGTCTTTCACCGCAAAAATCATTTTTACTTGTAGCCTAATTCACAAGCGAAGGTTAATTACTATTTTTTCTCTTGTTGTTGTTGCGTAGAAAAACACGCATTGTAACCGCTACAAAAAGCTGTAGTTTGTGGTTTGCTCAATTGTTTGGCGCCAAATTACATCCAGGGGTTAATAAGCGTTGTTGTTCTGCTGTGGTGTACTAAACTAAAAGTCTTTCACTGCCAAAAATTACATTTTTCCGCAGCCTAATTCACAAGCGAAGGTTAATTACAATTTTTTTCTAGTTGTGTAGCGTAGAAAACACTGCCATTGTAAACACGCTACAACAGCTCGTAGTTGTGTTGTCAATTGTTTGCCGCAAGTACACTCCTGGGGTTAATTAGCTTTGTTTTTGCTGTGGTGACTCCAAGAGAAACCGTCTTTTTCACCGCCAAAAAATAAATTTTCTGTTGCATAATTCCAAGGAAGGTTAAATTTACAATTTTTCTCTGTTGTGTAGAGTAAAAAATACGCCATTGTTGACTACGCTACAAAGCTCGGATTTGTGGCTGCTCAATTCTTTTGCCGCAATGTACATCAGGGGTTAATTAAGCGTTGTTTTTTGCTGTGGTGACTCCAAGAAACCGTCTTTCACTGCCAATAAATAAATTTTTCCTGTCCGGTAGCTAATTCACAAGCGAAGGTTAATTAAAATTTTTTCTCTTGTTGTGTAGCGTATAAAACACGCCATTGAACACGCTACAAAGCTCAAGTTTTTGGTTGCTCAATTCTTTTGCGCAATTTATATCTATGGGTTAATTAAGCGTTGTTCTGCAGTTGTTACTCAGTTAAAAGAACTTTGTTTTTCACCGCCACAGAAGAATTTCTGTAGCATAATTCATATCCGAAGGTTAATTAAGCCGTTTTGTGTTTTATATTCAATAAAAATACACAGAGTTTTTAACGGACATACAAGTTAAAATTTTTCCTGCCATTGTGAGCGCAATTTTATCCATGGTTTACCAAGCTTGTTACTGGTTCATTTTGATTCAATACAGGGTGTGCATTTATCATATACAGATAATCTTCATCAACAGTTCTGTACATTTTAGAGACCAACAGTACTGTCAGGACAGAGAGGTGTGCATGCTCTTCACCTGCGAGTGGCAGAGGCACCAAATATTCCAGGATCAGGTTCGCGCACCAGCAACGGGGGACGTCGCAGAGGGGTCACTCGGTTAGGCCACAACTTCCGCTTGTCATCTACGGCCGTGTGTTGTTCAGCAACCCAATGGTTCTTGATTGGTTGACTAGGTCATCCACTTCCTCCAAGATGACATATGACAACCCCAGCCAAGAGTCGTGGAAACGTCAGACACAACCCTTAGTTGGCATGGCCCAGGAGGTGGGTCTTCTGCAACTCACCTGTCCTCATCCCTCAGCAGAGATCTAATATGTGGTCTCGGGGCTCAGCCGCCACTATATAGCGAGGTGACAATTTGAGGAGGGCAGTCAGAAAGCTTACTTGACAGCGAAGAAATGGGCCAATATCCCCTGCTTCTTGCAGTAGGCAGCAAAGGTATAGATGTTGGAGAGTGGCATGGGAGGTCAATGTTGTTGAGGGGGGTCCAGGCCTCGCATACAAAGGACCGGTGATGAGGAAGCAGTGACTATGGAAACACAAATTAGATGATGATGTAGCCTGACCGAACTTTGGGAAGCGGGTGAGGCAAGGGCTTCATCATCGTCAGGAGAAAGAAGAAGAAAAGAGGGCGTTCTGCTTGCGGTCAGGCAGCGGGCGCGAGCCAGCAAGTGGGTCGTGTGGCGTGAGTCAGCATGGATAGCACTGTGTGAGGTGGGAGCCAAGCGGCCACGGTGGTAATTACACGCGCTTCGCAGGGTCCAAGAAAGTAGCGGCACAAGGGCTCAGAGAGGCCGCGGCGGAGTTTCACTCAGTGCCGGAGCGTTGGGCGGTAATCGAAACTCGGCGGGTGTGGCAGTTCTTTTGTAAGACACGGAGGAAGCCGAATATGGGCAATATGTAGGGACTCTGTAGGGCAGAAGTGAAGCGTGGCCAGGGAGCTAACGTTGGCACCACGGCCTGCGTCAACACCCAGCAGCTGTCACCATCCGGTGGCCTGGAGAAACGTGGCTCAGATGTGGTGGTCCATCCTGCCACAGCGGCAACAGCAGCAGCGGCCAGTGGCACGCATGCCATGCAGCCAGTCAAGGCTCCCCCACCTCTGAAAGGGAGCTGTTTCTCTTCTGACATCATTCTCACGGTCCAGATGCTCTGCTCCTCGTACTCATGGCGCTAGCAGTATTCAGCGATGGCGATTTGCAAAGAGACAACAGTATGCGTCCCAACCATCCTAAGGTGCAGAAGCTGACCGTACTCCTGTCCAAGTTGTTGTGCTGCATCCCTCCCTTTCCAATGGTGGACTCTTGCACCGTTCAGAGAACTAATGCTTGTGCCTGAGCTGAGATGGAGACGTTCCAAGCGTAATGTATTTTCCAAAAAAAGCAAGTACCAGCCACTTCATAAATATGTTGAACAGAAGGTGGGTCAGTCTTGAAGTTTCGGTTTGTTCAAGGTGCACTGATCGCGGACGTTCTGGAGCTGTAACTACGGTTTGGCCAGTAATTTCCTTTATGGCCCCCAACGGGGTTAATGGGGTTTCCCGGCCCAGGCCACCAAAACTTGGACGGGGAGACGGCGCCTTTCCTCCTTCCACTTTTGCCCAAATTTGCGGCTCCTGCCCCAAAATGTCCCGCCTCCTCCTCGTTCCACCCCCATCTCGGGCCCCCAAACCAATATTTTGCCCCCATCAAAACCCAATGTTGGGCCCACAGCGGTGCCCACGCCAGTTCTACACCTGGGCTTGCCCGGCAACGAAGTCACACAGGGGAGGAACGCCCCCGCTAAATGCACCCAAAAAATTTCCCCGATGTGTGGCTTTTTTCCGGCGGAAAATGCAAATGGGAAACCCAAAAATGGTGACGGACAATGGAGGAAAACAGGGTTTGTCCCGGCTGCCCCAAAAGGAGGGAGGGCCCAGGGCGGCCCTGCAGGCCAGGGTTTTTAAAAATTTGGGTTTGGGGAAAAAGGTTTCCCTGAAGTCTTCCCACCGATCTTCAGAAGATTCAAAAAATTTGGCCGGGAAAAACTTGCTGCACTTCACCCCTTCCCTAAAAAAGGCTGGGAAAAACCCCCCCCTCGATTTTTGGCAGGGGGCAAAAGGGGCCCTTCCCCCAAAACCACACTTTTTATATGGGGATTTTTCCACCCATTGGAATTCCGCCTGTACATTTTGGGAAACCCGACTGTATAAACAGAAAAAGGCCATTAACGTTTTTTGATACCCAAGGCGGAAAAGGAGTATTTCCCCTGTGAAATTTTTGGAATTTCACCCATGGAAATTATGTGTAAACACCTGCCTTTTGTTGAGGCCATTTGAGGGGGGCCATTTTTTTTTTGTCAGTCCGCCGGGGGACTTTTGGGATGAAAAAACGTCTTTTCCACTTTTTAAAAGGGTCCTGGAACAGATGCTAAAAAAAATCTGTCCTTTGGGCAGGGGACTGGAGACGGGGGGCAAATACACCTCCCCGGCCCCACATAAGTGCGGTGGGGAGAGGAAATGGAGGGGGGGGGAGGAGGGGGGAAATATTGGGCAGAAGAAATTGTTGGTGAAATGAGGGGTTTTTTCACCCAGGTGACAAAGAGGGAGGAGCCCCCTGGGGGGGAGGTAGATGGAGTTTGAGGAAGACGAGCAATACCGAAAAGGGCCCCCAGGGTCAGTATACCGGGGGAGATGGAGGCAGGGACCCCCTGGGGGGGGCCTTTGTGCAGTTTGGCCCGGTTAAAAAGCATGCTGATTTCCCGGGCTATGAAAAGCCAAATTAAAACAGCATCCGGCAGAGGATGACTTCTGGTTTTCCAAACCCTATTGGGAAACCCCGTTTTCCCTTTCCCCCAAAAGGGGAAGCCTTTTTCCCAGCTTTTTGGAGGGAGGAAAAAACTAAAATATTTAAATTGGGGGAAATCCTCCTTAGCAGTTGGCCGTTTGCCAAATGTGCGACAATCGTCCCTCCTCGACGGGTCTAAACCGGGGGGTTTTTTCAGCGCCTCACGTAATATTTCCGGGGTGGGGGGGAAAGGGGGAGGGGTCGGAGCAGTACCAGCCCCTCAGCACAATTTAAGTCTAAAATCACGTTTAGCAGCTTCCCTTCACCCCCCTAGTGAGGGGGGCAGTCCCCATACCCACCCCAGGGCCTGGAGCAGCCCCCTAAACCCAACAGGGGGTTGGCCTTTTACTTGGAAAAGCCTCTGCCCCCCAAATTAAAGATCCGCGGGAAATACGGGGCCCACCCCAAAAATGGATGGGTGGCCGCAAACTTCCCCAATTTGCAGTGGAAACCCTTGCCCTGCCCGGAAACCTTTAGTTTGGCCCATCAGAGGGGGTTTTCATTTGGGCGGCGGGCCATTTTTCCCCCAAAGGAGAAAACCCCTTTTTCCCAAAGGGGGAAAATTTTGGGAAAAAACTGCCTTTTGTCAAGATGTATAAAGGCGTGGATTGGCCCTGGGGAATTTCCACACCCCCAATCCCTTTGGCGTAAAACCCTACAACATCCATACGCCTAAACCCCCAAACCCGTGAAAAAAAATGAGTCTGGGTTCAAAACCTACCTGCCTCAGTCACAATTCTGATCCCGCTCCCCGCCTGTTTGCCACACTTTTGTTGACATTTTTTCCCCAAATCTGCCCCCAACCCTTCTTTTTCCAGGGAATGGTATTCCCACCCACCCCCACACTTTTGTCATTGGGCCATTTTGGTCTGCCCCTCATGCCGTTTGGTTGTTGGGGTTTGCCATGAAAATCCACACTTTTCCCTTTGGGGCCACACTTTTGACCTTTTGGGTGTTGTTTCCTGCCGCCGTCACCCCCCACTCTCTTTCTTTTGTACTCTTGGCCAACTACTTTTTTTGGCCACCTCCAAATATCATTTGTGCCACTGTCTGCCCTCATGCTCCCTGCTCCCGGGTGATTTTCACACTGTGTCAGTTTCCACGGGTCTGACCTAAAGCTGCTGCTGTGGCTGCTCCCGGTGCCCTTTACACCTGTGTCTTTGGGCCCCCCTTGGGGCCCTTTACCCTTTTTTTGGGCCAAACCTCCAGAATGTCATTGTGCCACTTCCCTTGATAAAAAATATTTGCTGCTGGGGCTGCTCCCCTTGACCGGGAAAACTCGGGGCCATTGTGCCACGGGTTGGGCCCTTTCCAGGCTGCGCGTGGTTTGTCCCGGAAAACCTACACACGTGAAAAATTGTCCCACTCTGTGGCCCACTCCTTTTTTTCCACCCCCAAAAATGTCATTGTCCCCACTGCCCTGCCCTTCATGCGTGCTCCCGGGTTGACCGTTCATTTTTTTAAATTGTGCCACTGTTGACCTCATGCTGCCTGTGTGGCCCCCCTGCCATAGGGACCCCTTTCACCCCTGTGTCTTTGGGTTCCCACTGTCTGACCTCTTTGCAGCGTGTGGCTGCTGCCGGTAACCTACCCCCACTTGTTTTTCATTGTCCCACTCTGGGGCCCTACTCCCTGTTTTTGCCACCTCCAAATGTCATTGTCCCAAACTGTCTGACATCTCCCTGCTGCGTGGCTCCCTGCTTGACCTCCCCACACGGGTTTTTCATTGTCCACCCCCTGTGGCCTACCCCCTTTTTTCCCCCCTTAAATGTCATTGTCCCCACTCTTTTGACCCATGTGCTGTGGTTTGGCCCCGTCCCCCTCCACCCCTGCAACTGTGTTGCCCCTAAAGCCCTCAGCTTTTTTTTTTTTTTCCAGTTTCCCGCTGCCATGTTTTTAAATCAGGCTACCTTCCCCCTTCAGTTTTTTGGTCATTTTTTCCCCTAAATAAGTGCCCGGGGAATTTTTTATGGGTGAACGTTTTCAAAGAGCGGCGGCAGTCACCCTCCCGTGTCATACAAAAAAACCCCAAAAACTTTGGGATGAAGACCAAACACGGGCCCCCTTTGCAAAATTTAAAACCCATGGCAAAAACGTTTACAAAAACCCTTCAGGTTGTGAAACCTGGAAATAGCTTTTTTTTTTAATTTTAATTTCGCCCCCGAAAAAAATACGGAACGAAGTTTTTTTTTGGTCGGGAAATTGGGCGAAAGCAAAACCCCGTTTTTTCGAGAAATTCCCCCAAAAATCCCCTAAATAAAAAATGTCAATAAAACAATGTTCCCAAAATATATTATTAAATTTAAAAAAAACAAAATTTTTTTGGAAAACAAAAACCCAAAAGTTTTTACATAGTGAGTGGGGAAACAATATTGAAAAAATCAATTTTTCCCAAATTTTAAAAAAAGTTTTAAAAAAATTACATAAAAATCATAAAAAAAAAAGGGCGGGTTTCCTAATCGCTCACACTTGATCTACAGCTGTAGAACCAACCCAAAAACTTTTCCCTTTTTCCTAATTTCACGGGACCAGGAAATAACCACTACACCAAGCTTACTCCCCGCCCCGGCGTCTTCCAAAATCAACCGCGCAAGACGGGAAAAGGTAACTTTTAAACCCCGCAAATGAAGAATAAAAACTTTAATTAAAATTTCCTTTGTCCAAATCCCCTTTCAGCTAAACAACAAGGGGCATCAATGACAACACCCCCCAATCCTGGGGTTTATTGCGCATACCCACATGTTTTAAAAAGAGGGAAACCCGGCAACGGGGGCATCCCTCCAATTCAACCCGAAATTAACCCCCAAAGTAAATAAAGTCATAATATTGGATAAATAAAAAAAAAACCCAAAAACCCCCCAACAAATATAAAAATAAAAAAAAATTATCCCAACATTTGCCCAAAAAATATTATCAACCAAAAATCACCATTTATATCAAAAAATTTTCCCAAAAAAGGGATCCAATTTGAAAATAAAAAAAAAAAAACCCTTTTTTTTAAAAAAATTTTTTAAATGCCAAATAACCTCATCCAAAAAATAAATTAAAATTAACCCCCAACAATTCTTAATAATGTATATTAATAAAACACGTCCAAGTTTTAAATTAAAATTATATAAATTAAAAAAAATCTCAAAATCAAAATTTATTAACCCCACATCCTCAAAAAAATATCTTTTTTTATTATATCAACCCCAAATAAAGTAATTCTTAACACAATGAGGCAAAAAAAATAGATAAAAAAACCTAAAAAGTCCCTTTTAATAACTTTAAATTTTATCCACAATCATAATAAATTTAAAATTAAAAATCTCAATATATTTTAAAAAAATATTTTTCAAAAATTGTTTTTTTTTTGACATTTTATTGATTGTTAAAATTTTGTTTTTATATATGACTTGGATTTTGGGATAGTTTTAACACTTAAAAAAGGCTCTGGAAGAAACCGAAACGCGTTTTTTGAATTTTTTGGGGAATAAACACACCCTTTTTTACGTTTTTTTTAAAAACTGACAAACCCGATGCTGCAATTTTTTCCCACATTTATAATTAAAAAATGAGTGTATATTCTGGGGTTTTTAAAAACTGGGGTATGTTTGTATATTTTACTGTGTGTAAGTGTGTATATATATATATATATTTATATATATATTATAATTTGAAAAACTGTGTGGGGCCGGGGCTTTTGTGTGTATTTATATATTTACACACATGTAAAGGGGGGGCAACCCGCAGGGAAGGGGGTTTTTTCAATGGCATTTTCATCCCGGGGGCCCCCCCGGGTCCTTGCGTGCACCTTCCCCATGTCCCGCACATTCCCCCCAAAGGGAAGGAGCCTTGGGGGGATTATAGGGCCCAAAATTAATGGATGTCGACAGTAAAAGACTGTTCCCACTTATGTTTAACAAAATTTAAGGTTGTAGGCTTCACCATTTCCTGGGTCGGCCTTTTTTATTGGGAGTGAGCCTTAAAACAGGGGGGGGTTTCTCACTCCCCATTACTTTCCCCTTTTGGGGTTTTTACCCGGGGTTTAAAAGTCAGCCCGGTAAGCTGACTAGGGTTGGGTTTTCAACCCCCGGCTACCCTTTTAAGGGCCTTTGGGTGGAAAACCTCTGGAAAACCCGCAGGGAACTTAACGCTGTCAGTTTGCTGGCCTTGTTAGTAGAGCCCAGACGGGCAGGAAATTTTTTTTTTGTTTGTGTTTTTTTTGCTTGCCTTTTCACTTTGCTTTTTTTGTTTGCTGCCAATTAAAAAACAAAGCCCTGTATTTTTTTTTACCTGAAAAACGTCTCGTCCCCCTGCCCGAAAAAATTTAGTCACAAACCCGAGGGTTTTTTAAAGCTCACCATGGTGGAGGGCCATTGGGCCCAAAAAATAGGAAGGCTCTTCTGAGACAGAGGGAAAAAAACGTATGTCCCGGGGCAAGCATTTTTCCCCACGGTCAGCCCGAGGCGGCTAAAATTTATGAGTTTTGGGGAAGCAGCTAATTCAAGCCCAAAACTTTAACCCCCCCAGCTTGGGGGCGGGCCCCGGAAAAACGCACGAAAACCTCCGGGCCAAGCTGAGCGAAACCCCCTGTAATTTAAACCCCCAAGCCACGGGGAAGGGAAAAAAACAGCAGGTAAAACCACAGCCCCCCCGAAAAAACTACAGACCCCCGGCTGCAAGGCCAAAGTTCCCCAAAAAACGCTCCCGTTCCAAAAGCCCGCCCCGGTGGTGCAAAGTTCCCCTGCGCAAGAGGTCCCGGATTTACGGAAAAAATCGAGGTTATTTCCTGGGGACCTTTGAGCGGATAGCAGAGAGAGAGCCCTTTTAGGCGGACCATGGGTGGAATCCCCGGTCCCTTCCCAACGGGCGAACCGCAAACCTACTTCGACCTGCATGTCCCAAGTAGCCCAAAAAAAGGAAATACACCAAACCGCGGAGGGGAAAATTCCCGGCCTGACTGGGGGTCACCCTGGCCTGTACTGCCCAAAAAGTGGGAAGCCCGGGGGTTTGATTTCCTGCCAAAACCCCCCCAAAGGGCACCAAAAAGTACGACCTGTTTTTAAAATTCCAAAAAGTGGCTACAGCCCGGGGAAACCCAAAACCAAACCTTCCCCGGTTTGGGTAGCGGAGGGGTCTGTGACCGTTTTGTGCGGGCCCTTCCCATCCCAAACCCAAGGTGCGTTGGGGGACACCAACCCCAAAACCGGTGGGGGGCAAAATGATTTCAGTTTTGGGAAAGGTACACCCCTACAGGGATTTCCCCGCAATTTTACATACCCCGGGGAATCCCGACCCCAACCCCGGTAAGGGCTGCTTTCCCGTCCCGAAAGGGGGGTCAAGGGTATAAGGAAGGGGGAGAGGGCCCCCTACCCCAAAAAAGGGACCCTTTTTTTCTAAGGCCCCCGGGACCCCTTTTGTCTCGGGCCGGGGCCCCAAGGGGGCGGGGGCACTTTTTGGCCCCGGGAATTTTTGCCCCCGGGGAAGAGGAACCCAGGGAATGTGGGTTGGGGAGGCGTACCTCCTGGTTTGCCCCGGGCCCTATATTCCACTCGGGTCGTGTGGAAAAGGACCGGGGAGAGTGCCGGGTTACCTTTTAAAGGACCCTTTGGGGGCAAAGGGCCCCCCCGGACTCGGGGAGCTTAGTGACCCTTGTGCAACCCGAAATGGTGGCCCAGAACAAACTACTTCACGGAGGGCCCTAGGGGGAGTTTGTATCCAAGGGGACACCAGGGGGCTAAACCCCCCCGCCATAATGGCCAATAGAGGGGCTGCCTGTGGGGGAAACCCCAACATGAAAGGGGGCCGTTTGGTTTACCAGTTTTTCCCTCACCCGCAGTTGTTGGCTGTGCTTTCCCCCTGTTTTTGGGGTCTGTGGGGAAATTTAAAAATTGGTAAAAAGTTTTTATGATGTAACCCGCTGAAAAAAGGAAAAAGGGGCCCAAAAAAGTGGGGATTTTTGGAAAACTGTGCCTTTTTTCCCCTTTTCGGTCCTGGCCTTTGGGGAAACCAGAGGGGGACCCCCCTGAGTTTAAAAAATCTCCTCCTTGCCAGTCTCGGGAGGGAATTTTTTTGGGACAGGGGCAAGTGAGGGACCCCTAACCTGGGGGGGGGGAACACTTGGAAAAACATAAGGTCATTGATTTGGGGGACCCCAGGAACCAGGGGGGGGTTGGCCTACCCTCACTTCGTCGTACGGGGCCCCCTTTTTTTGTTAACCCCCCCCCCCCCGGGGGAAAAAGACGCCAAAAGGGGGTGGTAAAAGCAATTTTTATGGTTAACCCCCCAACACAAAGTCCGGGGAAGATTTAGTTCTGGGACATTCCCCCTGTTTTGGGGGGGCATTAGGGGCGGAGAAAAACTAGGGAGCGGGTTTGGGGCGGAAACTCTATGGCCCCCGGGATCTCAAGGTCATGGGAAGAGTTCTGGAAAATCCCCCGGAGTGTCAGGTCCAAAGCCCCCAGACCCCATTTTCCCCGGGGTCCATTGGTTCCTCCCCCATTATAAAAGGTACCATTTGAGCGGGTTGGGGATGGATTTTTGGTCCGGGGTTTCCCCCCCCTAAATGGTAGAGGGCCCCAGCCCTATCCGGGGCTACTAGATTACGCCACCCGCAAACCCCCCGGGCCCCGTACCCCCAGAAAAACCTCCCCAAAAAGGGGGAGCTGGGAGTTTTTCCAGCTATTTTAAACCCCTAAACCGGGGGTCCCCAAGGAGATCCTGACCGGAAACAGGGCCCCCCCCGTTTTTGTCCCAAGGTTAAACCCAAAAAAGCTAGCCGCCCCGCTAAAGATTGCCCCAAACCCGCGGGATTTCCCTGTTCCATCCCCCCGACCGATGGTCTTTTCGAAAAGGGTTTAATAAAACCTTTAAAGGGCCCTTTTAAAAAAGGTGGGGACAAAAGGGTTTTGGGAGGGATTTTGGGGGCCCCCTGTTTTCCCCCTTTTTATGTTCGCCATCCGGGGAAGTCCCCCCCAGGCATCCACGGGGTTCTGCCAATTTTGAGCTGCTATATGTGGACATCCCCGAGGGCTCCTGGATATAACCCCGAAAACCTGGGAGCAAGAGGGAAAAACCCCTTACAGAAGTTTTCCCATAGACTATACCCGATATGCAGGACAGGATCGCGGCAAATGATGCCTATTTTTAAGGGAAAAAACATGCCCACAGGCCCCGGAAGCCCGGCCCGGGTTTTTTCAACCGGGGGCCGCAAAGTCAGGTATTTTCGCCCGGGGATAGGGGTTTCTTTTACTTTTAACCCAAACCGGTTTTTAAAAGGGGCCAAGTTTTAGGCCAAGTGGCAAGGGGCCCCCCATGAGATCTTTTGAAAAAGGGTTTGGGGAGGGGAATTACAAGGGGTTTTTTCCCCCCAGGGGGAAAAAAAAACCCTACCCAAAATTTTCCATATTAACCCCCTCAAACCCCGGAAAAAAACCCCAGAAAGCCTGGGGGCTGCAAGGGGGGTAGGGAAATCCCCAAACCCAAAGGGGTTTTTTCCCCCCGTCCGTATGCCCCCAGTCCCTTTTCAAGGTCCAGGACAGGATGGGAGGGGAAATTTCCCAAAAGAGGAACCGAGGGGTCTTCCTGAACTGCCTGGGCCCCAAAAAAGTTTCCAAACCAAAATGAATTGTCAAACCGAGCCTGGAACAAAAAGGGGTGGTTGGGGAAACCCCCCACAGGGTAACCGGGGAAACCCCCGAGGCAAAACCCTATTAGAAGAGGTGGGGAAAATGGGTAGCCCCTTGGGGGGAATAGAGAAAATCCCAAAGTGGGTGGTCCCCGCCCCCTCGTGATTATTTTCCCAAACCAGATGGTAGCTTGCGGTTTTTTTAATGACTTCCGCAAGTTAAAAGAAGTCTCCAAATTTCGATGCCTACCCCAAGCCAAAGGGGCGACGAGCCCAATTTAAAAGGTTTGGGGGCCAGCGAAGGGGGAAAATGACCCCCCTTTGACCTCACCAAAAGGGTATTGGAAAGGGTTTCCCCCCACAGATCAGGCCCCAAAGGAAAAAAAAAGGCATTTTTTCCCCCCCAGAGGGGGCACCCCTTCCCGTTCGTGGGTTCCCCTTCCCTTTTTGGGGTTTGCATGGGCCCCCTGGCCCACCCTTTTTGAGGTTAATGGACATTTCCTTGGGAGCCGCCCTAAAAACTACGCAAAACAAGGGGAAACCCGGATGATGTGGTGATCTACAGCGCCCTTGGGATTCCCATCTGGCTAAAGTTGCAAGCGGTCCCCTTTACGCCCATAGGGGCCCGCGGTCTAACGGCCCAACCCACAGGAAATGCGCCCATAGGGCTAGAGGAGGGTCACTTTCCTCGGCTATAACAATCATAAAACCCCAGGTAGACAAGCTCGAAAACCATTCAGAAATTGGCCCCAACTCGTGTCCAAAAAAACAGGTTTGAGCCCCTTCCCCGGACTTTTCAGGGGTTATTACAGGGGGGTTTGTGCCAGGGGTTTTTCCACAATAGTGCCCCCTTTACAGATCTCAACCCGGGGCAAAATTTCCCCCATAAATTAAAAATGGAACCCCGAGGCCCGGGGAAGCCTTCCCAAAAATAAGGAGGTTCTTTGTAAGAGGCCTGTATTGGTCACCCTTAAATTTTTTGGGAGGGGTTCCCGGTGCAGACGGAGCCTAAAAAGTCGGCTTAAAAGGCGTCTTGTCCCCGTTGGGGTTTGGGGGAAGAAACACCCCGTCGGGGACCTCAGCCGGAAGCTATCGGGGAAAACCGAAAAAAAAAATTTTTTCAAATTTTAGAGAGGGAAAAGGGTTTTCCCCAAAAATGGGGAAACCCAGTTTTTCCCCAAAGGGATTTCCGGTTTGGAAGGCCAAATTTAAGGGGATCACAGATCACTCCCCCCCTAAAGTTGGGTGGCCCCCCAAAAATAAAGGGAAAATGCCCAAAAGGGGGACCCGGGGGTTCCTGGCCCTACAGGAAATTTAAGTTCTTTGTAGAAAAAACTGTTCCCGGGGCCCAACAAAACAAAAAGCGAAAGCGTTTTCCCAAGTACATTTGTTTTGGGGGGCAAGGTGCTCCCCCCCACCCGGTCTTACAGAGGGGGGGGGGGGGATGTAAGGTTGGGGAAACCCGGAAAAAGGGTTTAAAAAAGGCGTTTTACATCCCGGCCGGTTTCCCTTTTCGTGCACCTTCCGATGTTTTTTACAAAAAGCCCCCAAGGTAAAGACCCTTTGGGGGGAAGAAAGGCCCAAAAATTAGATGGATGTCCCACTTACAGGGCTGAGGGCCAATTTTTTAAAAAAACATTTAAGGTTATTTGGCTTCCCGCCATTTCCTTAGGGCGGGCCTTTTCATTTTGGGGGTAAACAAAAGAGCAGGGGGGGGGTGCCTTTACTCCCCATGACCCACTCTGGGGGGTTTTTCCCGGGGTATAAAAAGTCAGCAGGTAAGCTGAATAGGGGTTACAACCCCCGGGGAAATTTTAAGGGCCTTGGGGGGAGGGCCTGCTGGAAAAAAAACCCGGGAGGGGAAAATTAAGGGCTGTCAGTTAGCTGGTCTCTGTTAGCTACAGCCCCGAGGGGGCGTTTTTGGGTTTTTTTTTTGTGTTTGTTTCTTTCCTTGCACTTTGCATTTTCTCTTTGCTGCCAAAAAAAAATACAGAAGGCCCCGTATTTTTTAAAACCCGGAATACGTTTTTGTCTCTGCCTGAAAAAATTAAATTTAAGATCCCCAGAAACCGTTAAAGCCCCGCCCAAAACACACCACACACACCCACATACCGTATATATACCTGTGAGACAGTGACAGGGCCCAAAGATGTGGAAAAGGGAAAATAATGTTTCCCCAGAAAACCCCTCATATGTGACTATAGGGAGCCCCCATGGACAGATTTCAGTGGGCACCGAGGGCCTTTAAATCGGTGAAAGGGGGGAGCCGACAGTCCTGTGTGTCAGTAGCAAATTGCTGCTGAAATGGTTTTTTGAAGCGGGTTTCCCAAACCGCTTGTTGTTCCCCGGGGCCTTTTTCCTTTGGGGGTGGTAAAAAAGCGGGTGGGTGGGCCCCTCCCCCCGCCCCAAAGGGGAGGGAGGGGTCAGGCCTATAAAGCCTTGGGGCCCGCACCTGTTTATGGTTTCTGGTAGGGAAAACAACAAGCCCATGGTAAAAAAGCCCTGTTACCTGTATATTGGTTTTGTACAAAAGGCACTGGGGTGGTCTTGGTGTTTGTCCGGGCCCCTTACTGTTTAGTTGAGCTCCCGCCCAGCAGGATTTTGTTTTGGGATGTTTTTTTCCTGGGCATTTAAAAAGGGTGTGTTTTTTTTTGCCCTTTTAATAAACCCCGGGAAGCCTGGGGCTTTTGGGCTTTTTAAAGCTGTGTCCCTGTTTTGTTGCCAAATCCCCGGGTTTCTACCTGGGAAAGTGAGGCTAAACCCCCACAAAAAATACATACAGAAAAAAATACTTGAAAACAACGTAGGGGAACCCCCACTCACGTTCGGGGGGGCCCCCATCTTGGGACAAGCCGGGGGCCCTTTCCCACTCTTAACTACAAGGATCGCGTCCCTTTGGGAGATCAGTTTTGGCAAAACCCCATAAAAGTCATTCAGACACCGCTTCTCTTTAGTCTGGGCCCTTAAACCAAAAATTTATTTTTAACCCCGCACATGGACAGTTACGATTCACAGTACAGGGGTTAAACGGTTTTTCACCAAAAAACAAAACCCAAAAAAAGTCTCTTGGGGCCGAGCTCTCATCAGCCCCCTTCTGCCCACGTCGCTTTGCCAGACCCCCAAACCCCCCTGAACACCGCAGGCCCAGGCATTTATAGCCCTTTCCCGGAACTTGCCAAAAAACCCCATTCCCTGGAACACGGGGAGTAACACTACCCAACATGTATTTCCCTCCCGGGTAAAAGCTGACCCCCGGGAAACCCCAATCTAATTATACACATCGCCACCGCTTTCTGGGGAGCCGACCAAAATACATGGGGTGTCTCCTACCCCACCAAGGTCATTTAAAATTTGGTGGCGGTTTTTTTTGTAGGGTTCCTTTAATTTTGGAAAAATAATTTGGGAGAAAAAATGAACTGCCTATGGTCGCATGGGCCCCATTTAAAACCCCCTTTATAAAGGCCCCCGGGCTTTCTCACCTTGCACAGGCTCCCCAAAGGGGGAAAAACTCCCATTTTGGGGCAAAAAACTTTTCCCTACCCCTTTTTTCAGGGGCCCAGAAACCCTTGGGTTTCCAAAACAGCTCAGCTGTTTGGGGTCATACTATGCCCTCACCCAAACCAAAAGAGCAATAGACATTTTTTAACCCCTTTATAAAAAGTGGCACAACCCATGCACGCCCTTTCAAAAAATTTAAGTCATTTACCCCTTTACCCCTTGCTGACATTCACAGGGTTACCCCCAAAGACCCACCCCAATTTCCCGTTTCCCATCAGACCTAAATAGCCTTAAACCACCCCACAGCTACCTTGGGCATTGTCTCCAAAAGGGGCCCGTTTCCTTCAAATTTTTTTCAAAAGAAGAATTTTACCCCTTTGGTTTTGGGACCCCAAGCCCCCACCCCTACATCGCCAAAGCTGTAAAAGACCAAACCCCACCCCCCTCCCGGGGCATATTCCCCCCATGGCCCAATAGGGGTGCACCTGACCCCCAAACCGCCCAGCTCTT